>MU731435.1:0-131929 GCA_026770625.1 Nicotiana glauca
ACAAGGGAAGTACAATTCAAATTTTAGCTTTTAATTTTTAATATTTGATAACATGCTGTACCCAGCCACCAAACTAGGGCAGAAAATTTTCTTTGTTTGTTATTTTGTTGCAGTCAGGAGCCCACTTGGAGAACAAGGGAATACTTTTCAAGTTCAACAGTCAGGCGCCCACCTGGAGAATAAGGGAATACTTTTTAAGCTTAAGCAATCAGGCACCCACCTGGAGAACAAGGGAAGTACAATTCAAATTTTTGCTTTTAACTTTTGATATTGGATAACATGACGAGCCCAGTCACCAAACTAGGGCAGAAATTTCCTTTGTTTGTTTATTTTATTGCAGTCAGGAGCCCACCTGGAGAACAAGTGAATACTTTTCAAGCATTGCAGTCAGGAGCCCACCTGGAGAACAAGGGAATACTTTTCAAGCGTCAGCAAACAGGAGCCCGCCTGGAGAATAGTGGCGAATATTGCAAATTTCAGTAGTCAAGCGTCATTCGGAGGAATGGCAGAATATCTCCGATCACAATGAAAGGCAACAACGCAAGAATTCCACCGGAAGAATACAAGTCCAAGGCAACACAAGAGCAAGTTTGAAGAATCTAGATAGGACCTTTGTAATTCATAGTTCATAGCTTAGACTAGCTTCTTTCTATTTTTGACATGGTGTAATAAGAGAGGTCAGCAATCAGTAGTAGCAGCAACCACAGTAAAATCACAGCTCCTGATAGTCCCAGCTACCAGACACTCCCGAACTACACTGACCTGATTCCTGTTTAGCCCAGGATATGTAGGCAACCTCTGAAGCAGGGTGCGGTCAAACTTTTCAAAATGCTTCACACGGAATATTCAAACGGGCAAAAATCGCTCATTTCCGCTCACTTATCTTTCCACGAAAACTCTTCGTGTTTCCGGGCAAAGAGGGGCAGCTGTGAGCACGTGATTTTTGCCCTAAGCAAATTATTCCCAGAAATTCAAACAAAACAATTTCTTTATTATTTTACAATTTTTGTGAATTTTTGTGTTATTTTCTGGTAGTTGTTGCATTTTATCTGTGCATTTTAATTCATATGAAAAATACAAAAAAAATATATTTGGCATTCGTTTGGGATTTAATTTCATATTTTTTAGTATTAATTAGTAGTTAAAACTATTTTTATATAAAGAAAATGACAAAAATGGTTCTTTGTACTTTTATTTTTAATTTGTAGAATTTATTTTAATTTTCGTTTAAAATTAGAAATTAGTTAATTGTGGAAATTAAATAGTACCATATTAGAGTCAATTTGGTCTTTGATTTTATTTGTTGTTATTTTAACAAAATCAAAAAATATATAAATACAAAATAAGAAAAAAGAAGAGAAAAAGAAAACAATTTGATAAAAAAAAAAAAGAAGAAAACAAAACGGAGTTGTATTAAAAGAAGAAGGCTGATTTGGGTCATTTGTAACCAATCCCTCAGCCCAAAACCTCACAAAAATACCGGACCAAGTCAAGCCCAAGTAGAATTAACCTGGTCCGTCCCCCTTGACCCACCAGACGACGCCGTTTTGGCGTCACCCAATCTGGGCCATTAGTTCTTTCTAATCCAACGGCCAGGAACCCTTTCCCCATTTTACATAAAAGTGTCCGAAAAATAATTAAAACCCTAAAACATATTCTTCGTCTTCCTCGTACGCAGCTTCTGTAAATCCGATGGAGTCGCGCCGCCGGCGAATGCCACCACCTCCGTTGCCTCCCAAAATTACACCCCAAATTCCCTGTTCCTTCCTCTCTCCGAATCCATACTTCTTTTCCCTCGAATCACAGCCTAAACCCTCGAATCTTAGATCAAAGAAACTCCGGCCAAAGCGTCACCTTGCCCAAACACCACCAAATTTACCCCACAAGATCGCCTCCGTGTCCTCTATCGAAGCCCCTTAACCCCGTCCCTCGAATCCCGCCAGAACTGTTCGAATACCAATTTTAGTTTTTCCGGCAAAAACCCTAGTTGCACCAAATCTTCCCAAATTGATACCACAGGGTCCTTGGACCTTCCCCATGAAGAATTCACGATCGAATACGTTCAAATCCCATCGAATCGTTCGAATCTTGATTTTTGAAAAAATAGCCGGTAAGTTTCTTTAAGGGCTCTTAGCATTTCTGTTATAGTTAATTAGTTGTGTAATTAGTCGGAGTCTAATTTTGTGTGTTTCCGTTTTTATCTGATTCAATTGGTATCACAGTAGTTAATTATCTAATAGAATCTAGTTCATCATGTTCCAAATCTTAGTTTTATTATCGTTCTTGATTGATTAGCTTTAAATTAGTAGGTGTCTTTTAAACTTTCTGATTTAGTTCAATCTTTGCTTTTAATTCTGTTAGATTAATTGTTAATAATAGTTTACTTCAGATTTCATGATAGTTCTAGGTGAATAGAGTTATTCAAATAGGTTCGATTCTCATCTTAGTCGATTAATTGTTTCATTTAGTTTTAGTCGTCAGGAGTAGTTCATGCAATATGATTTCATATTGAGTTTTGGATGATTAATTAGCTAGTTAGTAGTTAGGATCTGAGTTTGAATTTAGTTTTAGTTGATTAAAACCCATTGAATGGTTGTTTAATTAGGGTCAGTCAGTCAACAAGGGTGTGTTAGTTAGTAAATTCAAGTTAATAAAGGGGTAACTTGGGGGATTCACTTGGGGACTGAATTTGGAAACTACTAGAAGCTCCTAGGAGGGGTGTTAGTTAAAAGTTTAGATTCATAGTGGTAGTTACTTGTGCAACAAGTTTAAAAATGAGGGACTAAAGTTGAAATTGAATAAGGACTGAAAAGAAAACAAAAATCTGATAAAGCTTCCTTTATGCCCATAAAAGGGCATCACCCTTGCCTCATTCACAAGTTTTCAGCCTAAAAATTTCCCCCCAAAAATATCCCAAAGCTTCCATCAGCTAAAAGTTTGAAATTCAAATCCAATACTCTCTTAGATCTTAGTTTTCTACCAAAAACCCAAAAAAAAAAAAAGAAAACCAAAAACCAAAATCAAAATACTGTTCTATTCAGTTTTCTTAGTTAACTTTCAACTGTTAGTGGTCAATTTGCATAGAAAACCAAAAAAAAAAAATTGCTACATTAGGCTACTTACCAGTTTTGACAGCAATCTACTTAGTGATTGAGGCATTTTAAGATTTTTGGATTAAATTTTAAGTTGAGTTGGTGCATTTGAGTTCAATTCTGCTTGCTGAAATCATAAAAGGTCTTGGGTTTATTTTCGAGGTCGTTTGGATTTGTTCAAGTGTTTCTAGGTTATTTGCGAGTTCTGTTTTGGTTTTTGAAACATTTCTGGACTCCTGAACTTTCCTGGACTGCCTGTGATCATCTGTTGTCGTATTGCTGTCACTTATTTCCTTCTTCTGTTAAAATTCAATTTCCAGGTACACATTTGATACTATGTTGATGTAGCCTTACCTGTGGAAAGCATGGAATGAAACTGAAGCAAAAATTTCTGCTGAGGAGCTGCATTTTAAATAGTTCAGTTATGTTTTTAAATAATTTCTTATCATGTGATTAGTTGTTTGTTATAGTTAAACTAGGACTGTATTAAATTGTAATAAACTGTTGGACATTTAAACTGGAAATCACTCCTTGGCCTCAGTTAGTTTAGTCTTGTTTTCGTGCATTTTAATTGGTGAAGATAGAAAACCAGCTGAAATCAGTCAAATGCTGTGTAGTTGATTTTAGTTAGTTTAATTTGCTTGAGTTGAAATCAGAAACTAGCCGTGACTTCCTGTGTGATTTTAATGTCATAATTCATTTTGAGTAGGTGATTCATTAGAGTTAATTACAGGTAGTCCAATTTCATTGATATCATTAGTCATCCATAATTATCAGTTAAAAGTATAATTGAACTTATATGCCAAAATCAGTACCACAATAGGCTAAAATGATATATGATTTGAGTGCCAAAAATTAGATTTGTGAATTGATACAAGTACAAAACTGATTCTGCAACTTAGTTACATTTTACAACAATTGCTTCAACTGGGCTGTTGTACCCATTGAAGCCCGCATAATTCTTGCACCTGCTGTGAAACGTTTAATTGACGTATGAACCCCTATGGGCTCAGGAAACCCATTTCCTGTATAGTAAAACTTTGGTCATGTGCTAAAAATGTCCCGTTATCCCTGTTCAGCTCTTGGGCATTTGGTTTATCCATTTCCCTTTGCCATGAGCTGGCATCGTGGATCTCTTATTGCAATTGTTCCCAATCAGACCTATTTGGGTCAATAATATGGACTTAGTTTAAAAGCTCCAATTCAAGGTTTAGCAATAATATAAGTTTGGGCTTTGAGTTAGGTAGCGGGTTCAAATTAAAAGGTTCTTCCTTTTTTTTGGACCCGGACTTGAACTTGGAGCCCGATTTTATAATATTAAGTAATTAGGGCCTTTTATTTATTTTTTAGAGACAAAATAAATAGAAAAATCATAGTCACTTTACGGTTGTCATTTAAATAAAATGATGAGACGAGCCTCGCCAAATAAAAAATGCAAATCGCGGGGCCCTCAGTAAGAGCTAAAAATACATAGAAATTCGGGACAGGCCGTTTAGCAAATTTCACGGCCCTCCTAAAAGATAATAATGCGTTAGCCACTTTAGGCGCGATTTTAATAAATTTACCTTCCTAAATACGGGTGTGCATTTCATGCGACCCAAATCCAAATCCCAAAACGTTGAATAGGAATGTGTCGAGGATCCGGGTGCATTTCATGTGACGTGATCCAAAAATACATTCTTAAGCGACGTTCACTTTCTTAATAATTGACTATAAGCGGTAAATAATTCTAAAATTGCACTATAGGTTTAACGTGTATTAAAATCAGATTTTAGCCAAATATAGCAGTTGAGCGATCGTGCTAGAACCACGGAACTCGGGAGTGCCTAACCCCTTTTCCCGGGTTAACAGAATTCCTTACTCGGATTTCTGGTTCGCGATTGTAATACAGAGTCCAACCCTTTCCTCGATTCGGGATTTAAATCGGTGACTTGCGACACCATAAATCTCCCAAGTGGCGACTCTGAATCTTCTAATAAACGAATCCCGTTTCGATTGTCCTTTAATTGGAAAAACTCCTTTTATTACACCCTTCACGGGGTGTATTAGCGAAAAAAAAGGTGTGACACTGGTTTCCTTGTGGCGTGAGGTGGACCGGAATCGGAGCCGCGAAAGCTGCTTAGAAAGATAGGTACCCTGCATTCCATTTTGTCTAGCATTCCGCCTTTTCTCCCTACAGATTAATGTTTTGATACTTCTGCTAAAGAACAAGGCGGAGGAGCTGGGACAACTCTGGGGCGAGGTTGGTCGAGCTAAACGTGAATTCAATAAGATGCAGGCCCGTGTAAGTACACATTCTATGGCCAAAGTGAGTGCCTTAGCCGTGGCTTCTGCTCTCGAGATACAGCTCTGGACCGTTCATGCAAATGAGTTGGCACGGGAAAATCTGATTACGAGGCTTTCGTTCGAGCTCTCGGAGGCAAAAGCCGAAGTAGTGAATGCCCGGGTCGAGATAGTGGTGAGCAGCACCAGGGCGGACTAGAGAGCGGTGGCCTATTCGAAGAGTGTTGTTGTTGCTAAAACCGAGCTGAGGAGAGCCCTTCATCATGCTAGTAGTAGTAAGGATTATGCGAGATATAAATCTCGGAAGGAAACCCTCTAAGAGATTCATGCCAGAGGTTTTGATCTCTCGGTAGAGATCGAGCAGGATAAGGGGAAGGAGTATGATGCCAAGTTCCTTCTGTCTGATGCTGAATATGGCGAGGAACGGACCACGGGGCCATAGTCCCCGGGGGGCATTTTATTTCTTTCTCTACTTTTATGTATGTAGTTTTCACATCGTGTTGCAAATGGAATTCGTATTTCATCATTTGTATGCATAAGGGGGAAATCCCACAATTTCTATCTTCTGTGTTTCTGTTTGTCAAGATTTGAACCAGGTTGATCCGACCTATGAGCTAGTAGAAATCATTAGATTTGAGATATGGCCGTGGGGCTCTTACTCTCTCGGTCGATGCGACCTTTAGTGTAAGTAGGCATTTGAGAACTTATGCTTTTGCTCAACTATTTTTGGTAGAGTCTCCGAGTCAGGTTATGACTCGAGCTCAGCTGACCCTCAAGTTTTATGTTTGTATTGGGTGGGCGACAATGGCTCTTACGCCTTCGTTCCAAGTGATCTTTTATGTAAGCTGGCAACAATGGTTCTTACACTTCGCCCTTAGGCGTATGTGTATGGCCCTGAAGTTCATTAGGCTAGCGGCAATGGCTCTTACGCTTTGCCCTTAGGCATATGTGTGGCCCTGAGGCTCGTTAGGCTGGCAATAATGGCTCTTACGCTCTAAACTTAGGCATGTGTATGATTTATTTTCCTCTCATTAAGGACTTTTGCAACAATTTTGCCTGACCTGTCGTCGGTTCATGAAGAACCTCGATTTTCAATCGTTTGTGGTGATGTTCGAGCACCTCGTAAGGTTTGGCTCGTAGGCTGAGTAGCTTGAAGCCTTATGATTTGGAGCTGACATGGTCGAAGCTCTTTTGCCTATTGAGGGTAGCCTGTTTAACCGGTTCTTTTCGAAGTAGATTCGAAGTAATGGCCTATGATTTTGTACAGACGGTCGGGCGTCCCCGAGTCGCGTTAGTTTGGCTGGTGCAGCCGTATGACCATAGTCGTTTATGTTTGATCGGAGCCATTTTTTGCTCCCGAGTATAGTATTTTAGGCATCTATATTGAGGGTATGCCTTTTTAGGGGTCTTACAAAATTGATATATAGCCTAAACTTTGAGATTGATTTTATGCTTGTAATAAGGTCTTACAAAACTTTCATGCCTTTTGAGGTCTTACAGTTTTTGCTGATACTTGGTACAAGTATGATTCATGCCTTGCTTGAAGGTGTTACAGTTTGTGTTGTTGCTTTGTGTAAGTTTCACAGGACCGAGTCTGCCCTCGGGGTCTTACGACCTCGGGTTTTTGTTGAATGGCGATTGGCGGCAGTCTCTAAGTCATCGAGTTTGTTTTGGCTTGAGAGTCGCTACTCGTGAGCTCAGAATTGCCTCATTGAGGGCTTACGACTTTGGAGATTCTGACCCTGAGGTCGTGCGTATGCTGAGTTCTTTGGCGCTAGTCTCTGAGTATTCGGGACGCTTTCTTTTTGGAGATAGTTAATGTTTTCTATGCTTCCTCGTTGAGGGCTTATTAGTTTGAAGTTTCGACTCTGAGGTCATGCGGGTGCCGAATTATTGACGCCAGTCTCCGAGTATTCGGGACATTATCTAATGGAGGAATCATTCTGGCGAAAATGCTGGATTTTTCTTGGAGCATGAATCATGTTGGCAAAAAGCATTCTTTGATTATTTGACACCAGTACATGTGCCTCCGCCATCAGGGCGTGGTTGTGCGGACACGGTTCATTCGAACGTTTGGTCCAGTACATCATTTTCTCATCGGGATCCTATTTGGCATTTCTTGGCTCTTCCGAGCAGATGATCTTCCGTAAGGATGTCCTTCAGCGCTATAATTGATAGAAAAGGAAGCCTTGAGGACCTGTTGGATTCCCCTTAGGTAGCATATAGGCGTTGCCTCGTTAAAAACCTTGCCGGCAAAACCCTCTTTGGGATAAAATCTCGGTCGAAGGAAAAGAGTGAAACAGATGCTTTTGAAACTTTAAGGTCTTCGGGACGGGTGTGCACTTTTGACCGTTTTGATCGAGTGCCTGTACAAAGGATTAGTATAAAATATAAACTGAAAGGGAGATGGTTATACCTTATCATGGGATGCGTTTGGCGACGTTCCGAGGTCTAGTACACCTCTCTTGTTTGTGGTGAGGACTCAGTACGGTCCTCCGCCGTGTTCAATCAGGCTTAGTCGAATATGTAGTTTGATTATCATTAGGCTCTCTCAATAGTGGAGATATTGGCATCGGTGTCACGTCGTGCACCGCAAACATTTCCCTTGCCGTGTACTGCTCCCAGTGGACGTTTTAATTGCATCTTTCGTCGAGAATTTCATCATCTAGTGAGGGTGGACGGTACCTCTCTCATGCAGTGTATCCACAGTCGTCCAAGAAAGGCGTTGTACCTCATGTCTCATTAGATGACATGGAATTTGACATTTTGGGTCGTGCCAGCCACGCTGACCGGGAGAGTGATCTATACTTTTGTTGTCTCACTTGCCATGTTAAATCTGTCGAGGACTCGAGTGGCGGGCACGATTTAGTCTAGAAGTCCAAGCTGCTCTATTACTTTCGAGCTGATAATGTTGGCCGAGCTACCTGGATCCACGAGTACACGTTTTATTTGAAACATATTTACGAGGAAAGAGATTGCCAGTGCGTCGTTATGAGGTTGGGACAAGGTCTCGGCGTCCTCCTCGCTGAATGTGAGGGCATTTTTGGGTACGTATCAACGGGTTCGCTTTTTTCTGGTGATGGATATTTTTGTCCTTCTCATCATGGGTTCTTGAGGAGCATCGGTGCCTCCTACTATCATGTGGATAATATGTCGTGGCTCGTTTACTTCATTCTTCTTGGCTGCCTCTCTTTCCCGTTTGGCTCGGTCACTCAAGAATTCTCTGAGATGACCTTTGCTGAGTAATCTGGCCACCTCCTCTCGTACCTGGTGACAATCCTCTATTTTGTGGCCTTGCATGTTGTGGAATTCGAATACTGGGTTATGATTCCTTTGGGAAGGATCCGATTGTACAGGCCTGGGCCATCTGGTATCCTTGATTTTGCCGATAGCGAACACGATGTATGAAACATCAATGTTGAAGTTGTATTATGATAGGCGTGGTGCCCCTGTTGGCCCCGTATTTCTGTCGAATCCGGCTCTGTTAATGAACCCTCAGGGATTCTGTCTTCCATTGACCGATCGGTTGTTGCGAGGGGGGTTGCTTCTTGGGGTGTTTCTCCTGTCATAGGCGTATGGCTGATGCCTTTCTTTGTTTGGCTTTGATTCCTTGTTTAAGAGCCTGTTCGGGTATACTAAGCCCGAAGGGGCTCCCAATTGATCATCCTCGACCCTGATCTTTGACTGGTATCGGTTGTGGACATCCGACCAAGTCACGGCAGGATACTCAATCAAATTTTCTTTTAGCTGCCACGAGACTATTGAACTCTGCTTGTTTAGGACTTGAGTGATAGCCTGTACCGTCCAGTCGTCAAAGACCGAGGGTAGTTCCATTCATTCCATTTGAAAGCGAGACATGAGTTCTCGCAGCATTGTGTTCTCCCTTTGCCAAATCTTGAATACGTCAGATTTCCTCATTGCTACATTGATGGCATCGGCGTGTGCCTTCATGAAGGAGTCTGCCAGAATGGAAAATGAGTCTATGGAGTTGGGATCTAGATTATGGTACCACATAATGGCCCCTTTCGAGAGCGTTTCCCCAAACTTCTTCAGTAAAACGGACTCGACCTCATCGTCTTTTATGTCGTTGTCCTTTACTGCGCATGTGTAGGAGGTAACATGCTTGTTGGGGTATTAGGTCCCATTGTACTTCGAGTGTTCCAGCATTCTGAACTCTTTTGGGATGGGTTTCGGAGCTGCTTCCTCCGAGAATGGCTGCTGCACGAACTTCCTTGAATCTACGCCTTTCAGGACCAGGAATGTGCTTGGGATTTGGTCGACCCTGGAGTTTTAAGTTTTGACCTTCTTGTCATTAGAAGCTATCATTATCTCGCCCGACTCGATCCTTCTGGTAAGTCCTCGAGCATTTTTACGATAGCAGGGTCGGCTATCGAACCATTATTGCTCAGTCTCTCTAGTACGTGTTCGGCTGGAAGAATTGTCCCTGGTGCTACAGTGCTGGGAGTTTTTGGGTGGCTTTGTAGCTGAGCGATAGCTAGCTGTTGTGCCTGCAACATTTCAAAAATAACATGAAGTCTAACTTCATGTTCTTCCCAAGCTGGGGTGTTTTGGGCTTCCTGTTGGTTGCCTCGTTGTATGCTCATGCCGGTGTCTGAGGTTTCATCGACCTGTTGTGCGTCCTACGAACCCGTGTCCGCTGGAATCGTTCCAGGTGCATTATCGGGGTTCAATGGTGGTGCACCGATGATTGGAACAAACATATCGTTCTCCCCATGGTTTTTGAGGTTGTCGTTCTCAACTCCATTCACTGAGATAGACATTTCGACCTGAAATCGAAGATCTTGAACAAGAAGAAGTGTGAAAGATAACTTATGTTGCGTAAAACAACTAGCAAGAAAATAATCACTATTAGTTTTAGCCCCATGGTGGGTGCCAAACTGTTTATCGTGAAAATGGTAATTACAATTAAATTTGTTGGTGGGACTCTAAAAATACATGACCTATTTTTATGCAAGTTTCGTGGAGCATTGATCCTATGTGTTTGAAGTTTATGGGCAAGGTGCGAGCTAAAATAAAGCGGTAATCGAACCGAGAGAGCCATTCGGGGACTCGAGCTGGTCGATTTAGGGCCTCGAGGTCGAGTTCTAAGCTCGGGCTCGAGCTATCAGGGGCAATTAGGGAAGGGCTAATAGATGCAATAATGTTAAAGGAGGCTCTTTATGGCCAAAAACAAGCAATAAATGTAGAACGAGTACGAAGATAATAAGATAGAGCAACAATATCAAGAGAGTGTATTAGAGAGAAAGAGAAAGAGTTATCATATATTTCATGTAGAGTTTTTGGAGCAACCTCCGTCCCCTACAAAATAATCAGAATCCCCTTTATATAGGGGGGGGGGGGGAAAGCTTATATGGTAATGCATACATTAGCTGTAAAGATATGGAGAAGGGACGGCTGGAAGTGACGCCCCGATTAGGGCTTAGAATAGCTTGGCTAGGCTTTGTCAGACTTAGCCGTGCCTTGGGAACTCCCATTTTTACTTTAGCCCCGACCGGTACCCTCTTAAGGTCGGGCGTCGATGGGCTCCGACGGAGAAGACCCGAGCGCATCTTTGTAGCCTCGAGGCTTCGAGGCAATCTTCTGAAATGCTTTGATGATGGGAAATTGGACCCTCCGATTTTGCCATATACAGTGCTATCAATTATAAATATTATTGAATGATTTTATATTAATAAAATAGAAATTTTAAAAATGACTATTGTTTAGTGGCTATTAACTTGCTCTAGCTACCATTTACTTAATTACTTCCTATAGCTATATTTTCACTTGTATAGAGTGTATTCGATATATTTTTTGCTACTCTATTCATGAACACAATAGCAAAACTGACGGAAAATAAGGAAGTCTAGCTAAACATAGATTCATATGTATTCACGAGCTGTATTTGTAAATATAGTAATGCAAATCTGCGGGAAAAAAGGTCTTCAGCTTTTTAAAAACGGTAAGTGAATCAATTAACATTATAGACTCCTAATATAACTCCAAATACTCAATTACAAAATGCAAACTTGTATTTTCAGTTATAGAAAATATTCTCAACCGAAAAACACCCCAAAAATACAGCAATTTCAAAGATTCAATCCATCCTTTCTTTTTTTACTGGTATCTTTACTAAAATATTTTTTAGTGGTATCTTTACAAATAGATTTATATATTAAAAATATGTAATTACATTGAATACAGTAAAATACATTGAATACATGAAGTATAGCATGTCATCTATAGTGCAAAAACATATGAATACATACTGCAAATACATTTGATATATATATATATATATATATATATATATATATATATGAATTCATAAATTATATTAATTAGAAAAATATATGGATACATACTGCTGAATATATATTGCTGGACAAAACAATGAAACAAAGTGAAGCTTTAAAATTATATAATTACATTGAATACAGTTAAATACAGTGAATATACTAAAAAATAGAAAAAATTAAAGACAGTGAATACAATAAAATACATGGAATAAAGCGAGATACATTGAAATACAATGAAAATAAAAGTAATGGACTCTTCAAGTTTTTCAGCCCCAAACTCCGTCCCCAATCCACCGATATCCAGGCTGCCGCCATGTGTGGCATCGCCGCCGGTACGGGTGCCCTTTGGGTCATCCAGGTAGTGAATCTCTCATCTCTGCTTTGAAAATTTTGAGATCTGCACTTGTATTTCTCTAGATCTTTGTTTCTCCTTTATCTTTTTCTATTTCATTTTGTCTTGTCTTTTTCATTCAATTCCGATACCAACGAAAATCTATCAACTTTAACATTACCACAACTCTTTGAAGCAAAAAAAATTGAAAATTTTGCGAGACAATGAAGATGAATCAATGGAGAATTGTGGTTGTATTCATGGAGAAGAGACTAGCATTGAGAGAGAGAGGGTGGAGAGAGATCGTGGTTAAGTTGTATACAGAAAGTAGGAGAGAGAAAAATATTAGCCAGCGTATTTAATGGCTAAACATTAGGAAGTGACCATAAATACATATTTTGCTATAAAACCTAACAGGTAGCTATAAAAAATAATATTTTAAAATGATATTTATTTATTATTCATAAGGTGTAAAACTTTGATATATGAGGTAAAATTTCCTTAATAAAAATATCATGCAGTATATAAGCCTTAGATATTCTATAAACTCATTTCTCCAATCCTAAATTAAGTTGGTTGAGTTACCTTCATAGTAACCATCTACATCCAGCACCGAATGCAACAATTGAACTACTGCACCAGCATCAAACCCTTTTATTTTTTGCAGAGGAACCCAAATTAGCCAATGCAACTGCCTCCACATTTTCCTCTCTTGGAATGTGGATGATTGACCACTCCTTGAACCAGAAAAGTAATATTTCATATACTTTGTTCACCAAGAGCTGGGAGTCGCACTTTAATTCGATGACCTCGGAAACTAGTCACAGAGCTAGTTAAAATCCTGCAACCAAAGCCTCGTACTCGATTCATTGTTAGTTAGTGGCACGATTCTAATGGCGTATCTCAGGTTTCCCTAGAAGGGGTGACTAACACTACCCCGATACCATACCCTTTTACGTTGGAAGCTCCATCCATGAACATGGTACAAACTCCTGATACTGTTCCCAATACCAACACTACTTCTTTAGCAGCTAAGCGCATTAATCCTGGACTAAAATCAGCCATGAAGTTAGCCAAAACTTGTGACTTGATTGCAGTTTTGGGCTTGTATTCTATGTCGAATTTACTAACTTCGAATGCCCATTTAGCCAAACGACCCACTCATGCTTATGAAGGACATTCCTCAGGGGAAAGGTTTTCACAACGGCCATAGGATGACATTGAAATAAGGCCTAAGCTTTCGAGAGGCAACTACGAGATCTAAGTCATGCTTTTCAAGGTGCGGATATCGTTTTTATGCTCCCAATAATATTTTACTAACACAATAAATGTGAAACTGTGTACCTTCTTCTTTATGGACCAAAACAACACTTACCGCTACTTTCGAGACCGTCAGACAAATCAACAGTTGTTCACCTTCTTCCGGTTTCGACAACAATGAAGGACTACATAGGTACCTTTTTAGATCTTTCAGTACCTATTGGAATTTCAGAGTCCACACGAGCACTTCTCCAAAGACCTCAAGATGAACCTTCTTAGAGCCACCAATCTACTGGTCAACCTCTGTACTTTCTTCACACTTGTTAACTAGTCATATCCTCGATGGCTTTTATTTTATCGGGGTTTACTTCAAATCCTATTTGAGAGACTAGAAACCCCAAGAACTTACCGAAACCAATTCTGAAGGCGCACTTCTCCGTGTTAAGCTTCATGTTGTATTTTCTCAGAATGTCAAATGTCTCCTAAAGATGTTTTAGATGATGTCCTGCATTAAGACACTTAACTAACATGTTGTCAATATAAACTTCTATTGTCTTACCTATCAGTTTGCCAACTGTTAATTGATTCTGAATCCTTTTAATGTTGCTTACTTGATTGTTACTGATTTTTTCCTAAATTAAAACTTTCCTTTACCTCTTTTCTGACTCGAACAAGGCTTTCAACTTGGTTCTTTTACTGGCTGTTTTACTGATTCCCTTTCCTTGTTTTCACAAATTAAGTACCACTGGACTTTTATCTTAAATATCTTCTATGTATTTACATTTAATTTTCTACTCTGCACAAGATATTTACTTGATCTCCTTCCTTAAATAACTTCTGCCCATTACCGTTTAAATTTGAACTCCTTAATCAAAGGAAGTCCTTATACTGATTGATTTTAATTGGTACATAGTTCCATAATTACTACTAAACTATGATTCTTGCCTTATTTTCTACACCTGCTTTCAGTTCTAAATACCCTGCTCTTTCATTAACACACACACGATTTTTTGAGCATATAGAAATCACAACTCTCTTCTAAAACCTACACTCTTGCTTCTTGATTGCACTTTGGCTTCCATAAGTCTATTGTTTCTCCCTACTTGCTTCTTTGAACTGGTATGCCCTAAAATTAATTTCAGTATCTCTTTAATGTGTTTACTTACAGTCCCTACATCCATGCCTGCCTTAAGGTCCTTGCAAAGTTAATTTTAGAGTATATATGTGTTGTGCCTGTTATTTCTTTGTTTCCTTGTTGATATTGTAAACAATTGCTCCCATACCCTCATTCCCCTATGTGTGCTGAGTTAAGGTATGGTCTGGAAGCATACCAATTGCTGTCAAGGATTGAACCTGACCTTCAATAAGGTCCTAACTCCCAATTTTAAGGCTAACAGGCTGGTCAGGGGTGTGCCAGCAGCCCAGTTTCTAGGCATGACCACCAACCTGCCCTGGCTCCCCCTAATTCCCTTTCATTGCACTTACACTTACTCCTAGTCTTTAAGTCCTGTCCCCCTCTTATGAGCCTTGATTTGGGAGCCTTGAGTTCCCTCCAGACTTGGACATTTGAGGGTTGGCCCTTCCACACTACACTATAATCTGTTCTGCAAATGATATTTGGGGTGTAAGCATTGCCTGGAACTCTTGAAGTTCCTTGGAAATTTGACACATCCCAAATAAGAGAAAGGCTTTGAAAATCCGATCCTGGAAGTTGGTTTATCTCATATTATTAGACTTTGAGTCTGGATTAGGTTGATTAGATGTATATGTAATCACTGATGTATTTTATTATTTCTTTTGATTCATTTGGTCTGTAATAAGCTTTGTAATAACCACTGGGGTGTAGTGAAAAAGGATGGGATTGAATGCATGTCAAAGGGGTAGAAATCATGTTCATAGGGTTATCACTTTCAAATTCTGCCTACAAATCATTTTAATAGGTTACCTTTTTCAAATCTGCATCTTCACGTAGAAACCATGTTTATAGGTTATCACTTTCAGTACTGCACTTCACATAGATACCATGTCTATAGGATATTCACTCTTTCAAATTCTGCATTTTACATAGAAATCATGTTCATAGGATTATTACTCTTTCAAACTCTGCATTTCCACATAGATACCATGTCTATAGGATGTATACTCTTTCAATTATATAGTTCACATAGAAATCATGATCATAGGATTATTACTTTCAAACTCTGCATTTCCACATAGATACCATGTCTCATAGGATTTTTTGTACTTCGTATAAGTACCATGTCAATAAATCGATGATGAAGCTCTATAGATAATATGCCTATAGGACTTCCTGCATTTTTGCATATGCATCTGTCATTAGGCAAATATACTTATAGGATCTAAAAATAATCAATCACACATAGATGACCTGCCTATAGGATCTCTGCATAACAAATCAGTAACGCCTAGAAAGCATGCCTATAGGAGTAATCAACTAAATCTGAATAGCCCACTCGCCTTTTAAATCTAAAATCAGTGGCAATTCGTCTAACACTCACGGAACTCATGAACTTGTAACCAATAATAACTTTTTGCAATCAGTTTGTTCTTCCCCCTGTCTCTGAATTAATAGATATCATGCCTATAGGTCCTGTTTAACACAAACAAATAGTTAAATAATTAATCAATTGTCAGTTTTCTACAACTACATCTAAGCGGTACTAATTCGGACTCCCTATCTGGGAAATATGTGGTAAATCAATTCTTCCTACGCTAATTTTAATCATGGACCTAAACAGTATGTGCAAGACATGCTAAACAATTCGTTTCTTTAAGTGAGGAGGCCTACTTAAGCCTTTAATTGTTTTTATTTCCCCATTAACTGCTTTATGTGTTTTGGTTGTCTCCCTAGAATTTTATCCTTTTGAAACCTCTGAAAATCCAAGCTCCCCTCTTTTAGTCCTAAACGCCTCCGGGATTGATAGGTGGGATGGGTAATAGCATGCACTAGGTAACGATACCATTCCGTGCTTAATACCTTAACGAGGTGGGAAGGGTAGACATGGAGATGATGATCACACGATAACACCATGCGTACGATTGGTTACCGGTGTTGTGTGGATGTGTTTTACAAACCTAGGACATCTTTACTTTATGTAAACTTTGTTTAATAACAATAAAATTCTGTCTTTTCAACTACCCAAAACTCCTCTTTAATTTTACTACATTACTCCTTTTCTTCTAAATTTTTCTTCTTTGTTTATTCAATGCCTTGATTAATTTTCTGCATTTAGACTATCCCCTCAAACAAATTGTAGGTCTTGATTCCAACATGCTTGTCACGTATCTATTTGTAACCCTTATGTGTGAAATTATTTGTATACTTATTTGCATTAAAGTCACAACATAGCATGGTCGGGAACCACAATAGTGGATCTTGAGGGGTGCCTAACACCTTCCCCTCGAGATAATTTCTAGCCCTTATCTGAACTCTGGTTTTCAAACTGAAAATCCTTAGTGTCCTAATGCACTTAATCATTAGCTGGCGACTCTTCAATTCCAAAAACCCAATTCCCAAACGGGAATAGTGTTGTCTTCCCAAAATGTCGTAAACCCGATTTCGCGAGAAAAAAGGGGGCGTCGACAGCATGGCGACTCTGCTGGGGATTTCTTTAGGCTTTTACCACTTCATGTTATATATGACTTTATTGCTCTTTTTTTATCTTTTATGTCTTTATATAATGTCTTTATTTGAAACTAACTTGGCTCTTTGTTTCTTTTTCTTTATTGCTTTCATTTATTACTTTCCTTCAATGTCGTTGTAATTTTCAAGCAATTATTGTAATCATTATGAACGTGAAAATACGTGACAATTTGTTTCATTCTTGTAATTTCATCTTCAACATCATACTCAACTCATGCCAAACAAATACCATAGCAACGCTTGATGAGTTGTTGCGCTCTTCCGATATTATTACCCCCTAAATTTGACAAAGGCATATTTGCGGTAAAACCAGTCGATCACCGGTGCAGTCGATGGTTCCGTGCCTTTCCCTCTTGAGTTGTCCGCTCAAGGGTACCGGTCTAGCACCCAATAGAAACCTTATTCTATTTAACGCTGCATGCATCACTATCAAACCTAGTCGAGTCAGTTAGGATGTCCGCATAATGACTCTTTAAGATAGCCTTGTCCAAAGTCCACTGGGTTTCCTTGGAACCCAAACGGACACCACTATATTCTGTGCATTTATTTGGAGAACTAAATTCCATAATGCTAATTATTGGTTCAAATAGTCGAGTTCGGCGGGGGTAAGGGTCTAACCCTTTTGTTTTGCAGAAAATGGAGAACAAGGTCCCCGACTTCGGTACGGTCAGTATACCATCACTCTTGCTGACCTGGTGGAGAAATATCCCATCAAGTGACCAAATCAATGAATGGAAAGAGAGGGTCACCAAGGCTAGCGAAAAGCTAGAGTATTTGGAATACAGTCTGCTGGAATTGGAAGGAAAAGTGAGAAAGAGATTCACCGACTGCCAGAATGCCGAGGGAAACGAAGGAGAGAAACTGGCAAAAGCATTTGTACTGGAGAATCTACGCGAACTGGAGGATTTGATCAACGAGAACATTCAACCTGGGGAAGGTCCTTCTGGGATCAAATAGTTAGAAGTCTCTTTTCTTTTTTGTTTTTTAATGTAATAAGGCCAATGGCCATTAGTGATATTTTACTTTATGCAATTTTAGTGTCATTTTGGGATTCGTCTTATTTTTATCAATAAAATGAGGCATTTAGCATTATAAGTTCTCCAAATCAACTTGTCGTTAGGCCTACGTCGGGCACAACGAGGCACCCAACTTAGGACACGAGTTACATTTTTATACTATGTGTTTAAATATTGCAATATTTTCTCGGAATACATACTAACTTGTTACCTTTTATGTTTTTACTTTTATTTTATTCCCCTCCCCAAAAGGTTAGTTCGTGCACTCTGGCATCATCATCCTACTCCACAAGATCTAAGGGCCCTCCACCTCCTCCTCCTCCAAGTCCTATCAAAAACAAGAGCAAAGCAAAAATGGAAGACTTGAACAACGTCAGAAAGGAGAGCTCGGTTGAAAGGGTAGAGGTTCCTCAGGGTATTCAGGTGTCCAAAGAAAGTGTTTCCCAGCTCGAACAGAAGTTACTGAAATTTCAAGAAGAACTAGACCAAGTTCGGAACTTGGCGAGCTTATCATTCTCCCTCACTACTCCAGATGTCAACTTTCCCAATGCTCAACACCTCATACCTCCACAGAACATCCCGAAGCTGCAGAAACAACCCGCTACTCATCAAAATTGCAACACATGTCACAACAACACTCCACTCCTCATCCCTGAACCATTAAATGATCATCCCTACCACACTCCCATATATGTGGAAACCCTACCACAATACACTCAGCCCATTACAAACACACCAGAGTCTGATGACAAAGACTCTCTCATCAAGAACCTGGATGCCGAGCTCAAGAAATTGACTAGCCGAGTCCAGGGAGTTGAAGGAAATAAAGGCATTGAAGGGCTGAATCATGAGGATCTTTGCATTCAGCCAGACGTCGAACTTCCCGAGGGGTACAAACCTCCCAAGTTTGAAATGTTTGATGGCTCGGGGGATCCTAGAGTCCATTTGAGGACATATCGTGATAAGCTAGTCGGCGTAGGAAGAGATGAAAAGATTCGCATGAAACTCTTCATGAGAAGTTTGAAAGGCGATGCGCTATCTTGGTACATTCACCAAGATCCCAAGAAGTGGACAAGCTGGGTAGGATTGGCATCCGATTTCATGGACAGGTTTAGATACAATATAGAAAATGTGCCAGATATCTTCTACATCTAGAATTTGAAAAAGAAACCTACTAAGACGTTCCGCGGGTATGCTTCTCGATGGAGATCTGAGGCTGCTAAGGTTAAGCCAGCCTTAGAAGAAGAACATATGAACCAATTTTTTGTCCGAGCTCAGGATCCGTAGTATTATGAGAGGTTAATGTTGATAGAGGGCCAGAAATTCTCCGATATCATCAAGCTAGGAGAAAGGATTGAGGAAGGCATTAAGAGCGGTATGGTCACTAATTTCGAGGCACTGCAGGCTACCAACAAAGCCCTACAATTTGGTGGCGCGTCCAAGAAAAAGGATATGAGTGCCGTGATGGTCGCACAGAGAACCAAGTCCCCAGCAAAATACCAAGCCTACCTGGTACCCCCTCTCACTAGGCACCTCCGCCCTCTTACCAAATTCCATCACCTGCTTACCAATCATCTCCATCCCCCACATATCAACCTACCTCACCAAGATATTCCCAACCTGCACCCATATACCAAGCCTATAATGCTCACTACCAATCACCTCCCACCCGCCAAAACTTCCCCAGGCCACGCCCTAACTTTGACCGTAGACCTCTCAAGCAATATACTTCCATCGCCGATCCAATTGACCAACTATATGAAAGACTCAAAGCAGTCAGTTACATCACCCCAATCCCTACCATAACTCCAGAAAACCCTTCCCAATGGGTCAATCCGAAAAAAACCTTTGCGTACCATTCTGGCATGAAAGGGCATACCATTGATGAGTGCCGATCTCTGAAAGACAAAATCCAAGCTCTAATTGACAACAAAATCATCGTGGCCAAGGAGCCTGCTCCTAACGTTCAAAATAATCCCTTGCCTGATCGTAAGGGTAGTGGTATGCATATGATCGAAGTAGAAGATGATTGGGACCCCAAAGGGTCAATTGGATTGATTGCCGAAGGTGACGAGCTCAAGAAACCAACAGTCACACTAAATCCAATTGTAGTCCAGATCCAGCCCTCTATGAATACTGAAGTAAACATGTCTGTGCCTCTCGAGCTTGAAATGTCGTCATCCGCGAGGACTGCAGAGCCAATTGAGGTAGAGTTTGGGTCTCCAAGAGTACCATTTGAAGTTTATGTGTTGCCTCCCAAGAAAAGAGTGCCCATTCCTATGGAAATGTCAGCCGTAATGCCATTCCATACATAGTCTGTTCCTTGAGATTACACCGCCGAGGCAAGAAGGAGGGGAAAAACTAGGTCCGGAGAAGCAATTGCAGTGCAGGGTATGACCAGGACTGGCAGAATTTATACTCCGGAGCACTTAGTTGAATCAAGTACTCAGGCCTCTGGACGGCCTATTGAAACTGGGTCTGATGATCTCTGGCGGAAGATAAAGGAAAAAGAATACTCAGTTGTGGACCAATTAAATAAAACACCAGCGCAGATCTCTATTCTAGCTCTGCTGCAAAGCTCCGAGACACATAAGAATGCCCCGATAAAGATACTGAGTGAAGTGTACGTACCCAGCAATATTACCTGAGAAGAGATGGAAAACATGGTCGGGAAGATATTGGAGAGTCATAAAATCACCTTCCACGAGGATGCGTTGCCCCCTGAAGGTTTAAGCCACAACAAGGCATTGCACATCACTGTGCAATACAAAGACTATTTCATCACCAGGACTTTGATCGATGGAGGGTACAGCCCCAATATCTGTCCATTGGTGACCCTCAGAATATTGGGGAAAAGTCTGCATGAAATGAAGGATGGGGCTATCAACGTCAAAGCTTTTGATGGTTCCCAAAGGTCTACCATTGGGGAGATCAGTTTATGTCTGCAAATGGGACCAACTTGGTTCGATGTTGATTTTCAAGTAATAGACATCCAAGCATCATACAACTTACTACTAGGATGGCCTTGGATCCACACCACTGGAGCTGTAGCATCAACCCTGCACCAAGCAGTGAAGTTCGAGTGGAATCACCAAGAGGTAATTATTCATGGTGACAGGAGTAACCACATATACAGTCGTCAAACCATCCCGGCGATTGAAGGGAGAAGGAAGTTAGGAGGAGAAACTTACCACCATATTGAGCGAGGCAACACCGTGGACAAAGATAAGTGGTAGGATAACAAGATAGAGAGTATACTGAATTGGAGCGGGTATGAACCTGGCAAAGGGCTCGGCAAAAACCTCCAGGGGATCACCAAGCCTATCAAACTGAAGAAGCATGGCACCACTTTCGGGTTAGTGTATGGATATACTTGGGAAGAATTCCAGAACTGGTCGCCAACATGGCGCGGCCCCTACTATCCACTGGAGCACCCGATACCCCGCCTGGAATAGACTTTCCAGCCGGCAAACATTATATATGGGTTAGAGAAAGATGAAACATTGGCGGCGATGAAGAATCTGTTCTTGGAAGAAGATGAGATGGACTGTCATGTCATTTTTGAGGAGGAAGGGGAGGAAGGCCCTTCCATACAAGCTGTGAGCCGAGGAGCGCGCCTCAATAATTGGTCCATAAGAACCACCAAGGCCCGGAGAGCTTCGGGGCAGCAAGGCTGAACAAAGCATTATGCATTTTCTTTTACTTTTTCACTAGTTAATTTCCTTTCAGTATTATTTGTAAATTTTTAAAAGAGCTCTGATGTTCAAAATAATTTTGGAATTTATCAAAGTATTTCAGTTTCTTATAAATCTCGCTCTTATTATTTTTCTCTGTCATTTATTTTATCTTTACATAGCATTACTATTACTTATCTTGATGAACCGATGAATGTGACATGCAACGAGGTAACGCAACAAATAGATATAGACTCAGAAGAGGATGAGATACCAAAAGAGGTTATTAAAGAGATCAAAGACTTTGAGAATAGACCTAAATCTAACCTGGACAAGACTGAGGTCGTCAACCTGGGGAATACAGAGAATGTCAAGGAAATGCGCATCAGTGTTAACTTGTCACCGTTAGAAAAGGAAGAATACACGGAGTTCTTAAAATAATATGAGGACATATTTTCCTGGTCGTATGAAGATATGACCAATCTCAGTACATCTATTGTAGCTCATAAACTGCCGACAGATCCTACATGTCCGCCGGTAAAACAGAAGCTCAGAAAATTCAAGCCAGACATGAGTTTGAAAATTAAAGAAGAAGTTACCAAACAAGTTAAAGCCAAGGTCATCAGGGTAGTGGAGTACCCAATATGGTTAGCCAACATTGTGTCAGTGCCAAAGAAGGACAGGAAGGTCAGAGTCTGTGTCGACTACCAGGACCTCAACCGGGCCAGTCTGAAAGATGACTTCCCATTGCCAAACATACACATCCTGATCGATAACTGCACCAAGCACGATCTGTAGTCATTTGTCGATTGTTTTGCCGGATATCATCAGATATGTATGGAGAAAACGGCTTTCATCACGCCGTGGGTAATGTATTGTTACAAGATAATGCCATTTGGATTGAAGAATGCTGGGGCCACCTACATGAGGGCCATGACTACTATTTTCCATGATATGATACACAAAGAGATCGATGTGTATATAGACGACGTCATCATCAAATCTAAGAAAGCCATTAATCACATGGAAGATCTGAGGAAGTTCTTCAACTGACTTAGAAGGTACAACTTGAAACTAAATCCCGCCAAATGTGCATTCGGGGTTCCAGCCGGAAAACTGCTTGGGTTCATCGTAAGTCAACGAGGAATAGAACTAGATCCGTCAAAGGTTAAGGCCATTCAGTAATTGCCACCGCCAAAGAACAAGAAAGAGGTTATGAGTTTCTTGGGGAGGCTTAACTATATCAGCCAATTCATAGCCCAGTCCACTGTCATTTGTGAACCAATCTTCAAGATCCTAAAGAAGCACGCCGCTACTAAATGGACTGAGGACTGCCAGAAAGCCTTCGACAGAATCAAGGAATACCTGTCAACGCCGCCAGTCCTGGTTCCTCCCGAACCGGGTAGATCGATATTGCTCTACCTTGTAGTATTGGACGGAGCATTCGGTTGTGTTTTAGGACAACATGATGAAACGGGTAAAAGGAGCAAGCCATCTACTATCTCAGCAAGAAGTTTACCTCGTACGAGGCCCGGTATTCCCTGCTAGAATGCACCTGTTGTGCTCTGACTTGGGTAGCTCAGAAGTTGAGGCATTATTTCTGTGCCTATACTACTTATCTTATATAGTGTATGGATCCACTGAAGTACATCTTTCAGAAGCCCATGCCCATGGGCAAGCTAGCCAAATGGCAAATCTTGCTGAGTGAATTTGATATTGTCTACGTAATCCAGAAAGCGATCAAAGGACAAGCACTAGCCGATCATCTTGCTGAAAACCCCGTGGGTGGAGAATACGAGCCTCTAAAGACGTATTTTCTTGATGAGGAGGTCTCTTTCATAGGATAAGACATTATAGAATCCTATGATGGCTGGAGAATGTTCTTCGACGGAGCAGCAAACTTTGAAGGATTTGGCATAGGAGCAGTTCTAGTATCAGAAATAGGTCAACATTATTCGGTGTCCGCCAAACTCAGGCTCCCGTGCACCAACAACATGGACGAGTACAAAGCCTGCATCTTGGGGCTCAAGCTGGCCATTGACATGAACGTTCAGAAGTTACTAGTGATCGAGGATTCCAACTTGCTCATACATCAGGTTCAAGAAGAGCGGGCAACCAAGAACTCCAAGATACTCCCACACTTGCATCACGTACAAGAGTTAAGGAAAAGGTTTACAAAGACAGAATTTCGGCATATCCCCAGAGTTCAGAATGACTTCGCCGATGCATTGGCCACTCTATCATCCATGATTTAGCATCCAGATAAGAACTTCATTGATCCTATCCCGGTAAAAATCCAGGATCAACCCGCTTACTGTGCTCATGTCGAGGAAGAAGCAGATGGAAAACCATGGTTCCATGACATTAAGAAGTATCTGGCAACAGGCGAGTATCCAGAACTTGCAAACACTACTCAAAAGCACACACTGCAGAGATTGCCCAATCACTTCTTTCACAGCGGAGGAATCCTATACAGGAGGACTCCCGATTTGGGATTATTAAGGTGTGTCGAAGCAAAGGAAGCATCCAGGTTGTTGGAAGAGGTTCATGCAGGGACCTGTGGTCCGCATATGAATGGTTTTGTCTTAGCCAAGAAAATACACCGGGCCGATTATTTTTGGATGACTACGGAGATGGACTGCATCCAGTATGTTCAGAAATGCCATCGTTGCCAGATTTATGCGGACATGATAAAGGTGCCTCCTAACGAGCTCAATGCAACAAGCTTACCATGGTCGTTCGCCGTTTGGGGGGTGGATGTCATTGGACCTATCGAGCCTGCCGCATCAAATGGGCACAAGTTCATTCTAGTGGCAATTGATTATTTCACCAAATGGGTTAAAGCAACATCATATAAGGCGGTAACCAAGAAGGTTGTGGCAGACTTTGTTCGCGATCGTATCATTTGCCGGTTTGGCGTCCCAGAGTCAATCATCACTGATAATGGTTCCAATCTCAACAGTGATTTGATAAAAGCAATGTGTGAAACCTTCAAGATCAAGCACCAGAATTCTATATCCTGCAGACCTCAGATGAATGAAGCTGTAGAAGCGACCAATAAGAACAACAAAAAGATACTGAGGAAAATGATAGAAAAACACAAGCAGTGGCATGAGAAGCTATCATTTTCTTTATTGGGATACCGTACCACAGTTCGCACATCAACCGGGGCAACTTCCTATATGCTGGTTTATGGTACAGAGGCAATCATTCCCGCCGAGGTAGAAATTTCCTCCCTAAGAATCATACAAGAAGCAGAACTTGACAATGCAGAATGGGTAAAGAGTCGCTACGAGCAGTTAGCTCTTATAGATGGGAAGAGGATGAATGCGGTTTTCCATGGTCAATTGTATCAGAGCAGGATGTCTAGAGCCTTCAACAAAAGGGTCAAACCGAGGCAATTCACACCGAGGAACCTGGTGTTGAAGAAGATTTTTTCACTTCAGGATGAGGCCAAAGGAAAGTTCTCTCCTAACTGGCAAGGCCCGTACATGGTTCACTGGGTCCTAGCAAGAGGAGCCCTCATACTCGCAGAGATAGATGGAGAAATTTGGCCAAAGCCAATTAATTCAGATGCAGTCAAATGCTATTATGTGTAATGATTATAATTTTTGTATGATGTAATTTGAACTACGCCTGACCTGATTCCCGTTTAAGAGGGGATACGTAGGCATCCCTATGGGTTTGGTCACAATTTAATAAAATTTTCATTTCCCCTCGATATTGGAAACTGGGCAGAATTTTGAGGAGGACCCTCAAAATTCCGAGGTTGACTTTTGCCATTCATCGCGCACGGCCGTCAGAGGGACCAGCCCAGTAAACTGGGGCAGAATTTTGAGGAGGACCCTCAAAATTCCGTAGCAAGAGAGGTCGCAATATCTTGAATCGCATCGCAGTCATCGGTTCATCTAAAAGAAAATTGTTTTTATTCTTATGTATTTACATCATATTTCTAAAATTATATTACCAAATCATGCATGGATACTATCAAAATTGCTTTATTCGGCAACGCTACCAATGAAAGCAAAAGCCGAGTAGGACGAGCACAGTCCACGGGAAGACGAACTAACCTTCCCCCTTGACAAAACTCATGATCTTTCTTTGAATGCAGAGCCATCAGATCCGGTTACATACTCATATTTTGCAGGAATACAACTCTCAGAATCATCGCTCACTTACAAGTGCTATCCGCACATGACCTCCCAGCGGGCACAAGGACAACTAACTATCAGCTATCACCTCTCAGCTAAGAGATTTCGTTACTCTTCACCTTTATTTATTGCATTGCATAAGGCTACTTTTCTGACTTTCGAGACTAAGCACTGTCTCCATCCTGCATTTCATTGTATTGCATAAGGCTACTTTTCTGCCTTCCGAGACTAAGCACTGTCTCCATCCTGCATTTCCTTGCATTGCATAAGGCTACTTTTCTGCCTTCCGAGACTAAGCACTGTCTCCGTCCTGCATTTCCTTGCATTGCATAAGGCTGCTTTTCTGCCTTCCGAGTCTAAGCACTGTCTCCATCCTGAATTTTCTTGCATTGCATAAGGCTACTTTTTCTGCCCTCCGAGACTAGCACTGTCTCCATCCTGCATGGATGAAATATCGCTACCTCTTATTTTCATCGGCTGAAATATCGCCAGCTTTATTTAAACCTTGCACGGCTAAAATATTGCCAATTTTGTTTAAATCCCTCATATCGGCAGAAAGATCGCCAATTGCATTCAAATCGTTACATCAGTTGAAAAACCGCCAGCTTTATTTAAATTTCTGTCGGCTGAAATATCGCCATTTATATTTATCCTTCATATCGGCTAAAATATCGCCAATTTATTTAATTCTCGGTATCGGCTGAAAGATCGCCAGTTTATATTTAAACCTTTGTCGGATGAAAGATCGCCATTTACGCTTTACATCGGCTAAAATACCGCCAAATCCTACATCTCATGGGCTGAAATATCGCCAAACTATCCAAGGGTGTCACTGTTCAGAGGCATCATTTTCATTGCCCGAGAACGCCATGCCATGGCTTGAGGACCTCGCTTTATATTCCGCACATCATTATTCAAAGGCATCATGGTTCGGAGGCACCATTGTCATAGCCCCAGAACGTCATTTCATAGCTTGCGAATCCTTTATTATGAACTTCATGGCCCAGGACGTTATGGTCTGAGGACGTCATCCTAACCGTCCAAAGACAGCACTCATGGTCCAACGGGAACTTGCATCACGTCTAAATTCATGCACGATATGTTTGTATTTCTCATTTGCAGGTACATCAGCTGGCAATGGCCGTCACAGCAGGAGCAATCTCGCTCCGGTTCTCGCAGCCCATCAGTCCCTGACCATCCTTCCCAACCTAAATATTGTGTCCATCATTTTTTAGAACCTCCATCGGCATATTCTGTCGATGTATCTTGAACGACATATGACCTGATTCCTGTAAGACCAGGGATATGTAGGCAGCTTAGGAACCAGAGCTCGGTCAGAAACCCTTGCAAATCGTTTCTCTTGGTCAAAATTGGTCATCATATCTTTACATGATAACTCTTTCATCCTTCTCAGGTAAAGAGGGGCAGCTGTTGATATCCAATTTTTTCCTATCTATTTTTATACTCAAAATAGCATGTACATGCATATATAAGTATGCCCAAGAATTTTTGACACTTTTTCTAATTTTTAAAAGCTTTTTAAAATCATTTTATTATTTATTTTAACAGTACAAAATCCAACAATTATTCCCAAAACTATCATTTTGGTGAGCAATTTATTTCCATCCCCATATTTACATCACAATGTAAATAAGGTAAATTTTGCATTTTTTTTATAAATCTATTTGATATTTTAAGCTAAAATTGCATAAAATTATAATTATAGCCTATATTGCGATTAATAGCATCTTACTATTTTAAAATTGCTCTCAGTATTTTTAAATTAACATTTATATATTATTAATTAATTTAGTACTTTTAATTGGTTTTAAAAATTATTTTAACTATTTCAATTAAATTAAAAGGGGAAAATTGGCTATTTAACGTATATCCCATTTAATTCCAATTATAGCCACATTACAGCCCCAATTTGAACCCAATTTCAATCGGCCCAATTTTAAAATCAACACAATCCATAACCCAATTAAATACCCGACCGGATTCCCCCCTTTAATCACATCCGTTGATCTAGAAGATCAATGGCTCAGATAACCCTTTCCTTTTTAATTCACCGACTACCCCCAACCCTAATTCATTTCCACCCTTCAGCCGTCCTTGAACCCCCAAACTCTCTCAAGTTTCTTCGGAACCCTAGCCTCCCCCTACCTTGTTCCACCGTGTTTTCACCGAAGTCCATGGCTTCTCAGGCCATGGACAACCTATACTCACCTCTTACATGCCTGTTACTCGAATGTTCGAGGCCAGACCTCGAGGGTCTTCACTCAAACCTTCACCGATTCGAGGATTTCGGCCATCTCCGACATTGCTCCGACGACTCTTGGTCTTCTGAGCCTGATTCTGACCTCATCCGACTTAGATCGGACATTTTCGAAGCTTTCTCATCTCTAGGGTTCATCTGAAACCCTAACTATCAAGGTTCTCACCGATTATTTTTAGATCTGTTATATGTATCGCTTAAGTTTCTTAAATGTTTTCTCCGATTTTCTTTCAAAAGTTACTTCTTTTCGATTATGGTTTCTGGAAAAGGTTCTTAAAAATGTTTCTGACTCTTCTTCTTCTTTTCTTGGTGTGAATCGATCCCTGCTATGTTCTTATTTGCTTTTTTCTGACTCGCATGTTTTTCGTGTGTTCTTATATTTGCTGTATTATGAAGTTTTTCTGTTGTGCTCTGTTCTGTCTCCTACTGGTTTTAATATCATGCTCTCACATGCCTATCTTATGTGTTTCTTTAATGTATTTTTCCTACTGAGTTTTAGTCCTTTGTTTGCCTTTACCGGACTTTGTCTGGGTTCTTTCTACATGTGTTTCATCGACTGTTTCCTTAATTTTACACTGCTTGAACTCGTTTAAATTCCAATCTTTTCTTGAAACTTGTTCCCTGTACTTCAAATCGGATTCTATGTTCTATTTGCCTTGAACCTGCTATTGTGCTTGTATGTTTCTCATGAGACTCTGAAAGAGGTCTCTGAGTCTATTTTAGTAGCTTGCCTTCTCATCTCTGTATCGAATTCGAGTTTAAAAACCCTAGGATTTGGGAGTTTCTTTGGCAAGTTTGGTTTTATGTTTGGACAAGGGTTCTACTTTGAAACCTTGAACTCTCAGACTCACTCCGAGTTTATGAATTGAATTTGAATTTTTTTTTGCGTTTGTGATTTTGAAACTTTCTTGCTAGTCTTTCGTAATTAGCATGACATTCTTATTACTTGACATGTCTATGTGTTTTATATATGAGAACTTTTCTTTCAAAGGTTTTGCCAACTATTAATTGATTCCGAATCCCTTTAATGTTGCTTACTTGATTGTTACTAATTTTTCCCTAAATTAAAACTTTCCTTTACCTCTTTTCTGACTCGAACAAGGCTTTCAACTTGGTTCTTTTACTGGCTGTTTTACTGATTCCCTTTCCTTGTTTTCACAAATTAAGTACCACTGGACTTTTACCTAAATATCTTCTATGTATTTACCCTTATTTGTCTGCTCTGCACAAGATATTTACTTGATCTTCTTCCTTAAATAACATTTGCACATTACCGTTTAAATTTGAACTCCTTAATTTAAGGTAGTCCTTATACTGATTGATTTTAATTGGTACATAGTTCCATAATTACTAGTAAACTATGATTCTTGCTTTATTTTCTACACCTGCTTTCAATTATAAATACCCTGCTCTTTCATTAACACACACACGATTTTTTGAGCATATAGAAATCACAACTCTCTTCTAAAACCTACACTCTTGCTTCTTGATTGCAATTTGGCTTCCATAAGTCTATTGTTTCTCCCTACTTGCTTCTTTGAACTGGTATGCCCTAAAATTAATTTTAGTATCTCTCTAATATGTTTACTCACAGTCCCTGCATCCATGCCTGCCTTCAGTTCTCTGGAAAGTTAATTTTAGAGTATATATGTGTTGTGCCTGTTCTTTCTTAGTTTCCTTGTTATATTGTAAACAATTACTCTCATACCCTCATTCCCCTATGTGTATTGAGTTAAGGTATGCCCTGGCAGCATCCCAATTGTTGTCAAGCACTGAACCTGACCTTCAATAAGGTCTTAACTCCCAATTTTAAGGCTGACAGTCTGGTCAGGGGTGTGCCAGCAGCCTAGTTGCTAGGCATGACCACCAGCCTGCCCTGGCTCCCCCTAATTCCCTTTCATTGCACTTACACTTACTCCTAGTCTTTAAGTCATGTCTCCCTCTTATGACCCTTGCTTTGGGAACCTTGAGTTACCTCCGAACTTGGACATTTGAGGGCTGGCCCTTCCACACTGCACTATAATCTATTCTGCAAATGATATTTGGGGTGTAAGCATTGCCTGGAACTCTTGAAGTTCCTTGGAACTTTGACACATCTCAAATAAGAGAAAGGCTTTGAAAATCCAATCCTGGAAGTTGGTTTATCTCATATTATTAGACTTTGAGTCTAGATTAGGCTGATTAGATGTAGATGTAATCACTGATGTATTTTATTATTTCTTTTGATTTATTTGGTCTGTAATAAGCTTTTTAATAACCACTGGGGTGTAATGAAAAGTGATGGGATTGAATGCATGCCAAAGGGGTAGAAATCATGTTCATAGGGTTATCATTTTCAAATTCTGCCTAGAAATCATGTTTATAGATAATCCTATGAACATGATTTCTATGTGAACTAATGAATTGAAAAAGTATACATCCTATAGACATGGTGTAGTGAAAAGGGATGGGATTGAATGCATGCCAAAAGGGTAGAAATCATGTTCATAGGGTTATCATTTTCAAATTCTGCCTAGAAATCATGTTTATAGATTACCTCTTTCAACTCTGCATTTTCACGTAGATATCATGTTTATAGGTTATCACTTTTGATTCTGCACTTCACATAGATACCATGTCTATAGGATATTCACTCTTTCCAATTCTGCATTTCACATAGAAATCATGTTCATAGGATTATTACTCTTTCAAACTCTGCATTTCCACATAGATACCATGTCTATAGGATGTATACTCTTTCAATTCTGTAGTTCACATAGAAATCATGTTCATAGGATTATTACTTTCAAATTCTGCATTTCCACATAGATACCATGTCTCATAGGATTTTCTGTACTTCGTATAAGTACCATGTCAATAAATCGATGCTGAAGCTCTATAGATAATATGCCTATAGGACTTCCTGCATTTTTGCATATGCATCTGTTATTAGGCAAATATATTTATCGGATCTAAAAATAATCAATCACATATAGATGACCTGCCTATAGGATCTCTGCACAACAAATCAGTAACGCCTAGAAAGCATGCCTATAGGAGTAATCAACTAAATCTGAATTGGCCACTCGCCTTTTAAATCTAAAATCAGTGGTAATTCGTCTAACACTCGCGGAACTCATGAACTTATAACCAATAATAACCTTTTGCAATCAGTTTGTCCCCCCCCCCCCCATCTCTTAATTAATAGATATCATGCATGTAGGTCTTGTTTAACACAGACAAATAGTTAAATAATTAATCAATTGTCAGTTTTCTGCAACTACATCTAAGCGGGACTAATTCGGACTCCCTATCTGGGAAATATGTGGTAAAGCAATTATTCTTACGCTAATTTTAATCAAGGACCTAAACAGTATGTGCAAGACATGCTAAACAATTCATTTCTTTAAGTGAGAAGGTCTACTTGAGCCTTTAATTATTTTTATTTCCCCATTAACTGCTTTATGTGTTTTGGTTGTCGCCCTAGTATTTTATCCTTTTGAAACCTTTGAAAATCCAAGCTCCCCCCTTTTAGGATTAGTAGTCCTAAACGCCTCCGGGATTGATAGGTGGGACGGGTAATAGCATGCAGTAGGTAACTTTACCATTCTGCGCTTAATACCTTAACGGGGTGGGAAGGGTAGACATGGAGATGATGATCACAGGATAAAACCATGCGTACGATTGCTTACCGGTGTTGTGTGGATGATTCATGTGTTTTACAAACCTAGGTCATCTTTAGTTTATGTAAACTTTGTTTAATATCAATAAAATTCTGTCTTTTCAACTACCCAAAACTCCTTTTTAATTTTACTGTATTACTCCTTTTCTTCTAAATTTTTCTTCTCTGTTTATTTAATGTCTTGATTAATTTTCTGCATTTAGACTCTCCCCTCAAATAAATTGTAGGTCTTGATTCCAACATGCTTGTCACGTATCTATTAGTAACCCTTATGTGTGAAATTATTTGTATACTTATTTGCATTAAAGTCATAACATAGCATGGTCGGGAACCACACTAGTGGATCTTGAGGGGTGCCTAACACCTTCCCCTCGAGATAATTTCTAGCCCTTACCCGAACTCTGATTTTCAAACTCAAAACCCTTAGTGTCCTAATGCACTTAATCATTGGGTGGCGACTCTTCAATTCCAAAAACCCAATTTCCAAACGGGAATAGAGTTGTCTTCCTAAAATGTCGTAAACCCAATTTTGCGAGAAAAAAGGGAGCATCAACAGGCAATAGATTTTTTTCTCGGGTCGTAACACGTGTTAAGTTGAAGCCCGCTAAAAGCTTGTTGCCGAAACTATGTCTTTGGTTAACTTCTCTTGCTCCAAAACTCTCCATTGTATGATGTTGGCCAAACTTCCTAAATCATCCAACACATGTTTAATTTTAAAAGCTAAAACATTAAGAGAGATTACCAGAGCATAATTGTGCAGTTGAAGAAGTCCATCAATATCTTCTTCTACAAATGTGATGTCATCTTCTAAGACCTCTCGCATCCTCTTACCATGAGTTACCGATATCTTTGTCTTCTTTGCTGCAGAAAATGTCACCCCATTTACTTCGTCTCCACGAAGATCCTGTTAATCATAATATGAGATGACCCTGCAGTCTGTTTTTATGGTTCAGCAACATCTCGATTTCTCCCATATTTTTTCTTTGCGCGGTCACTTAAAAACTATGTGAGGTGACAGTTCTTCAATAATGTTGCTACTTCTTCACGAAGGAGTCGGCAGTCCCCCGTCCTATGGCTGTGAGTTCCATAGAACTCACACCATAGAATAGGATCCCTTTGGCTAGGATCTGATTGGATTGATTTTGGGAACCTAGCTTCGTTAATATTCCTCATAACCGACACCAATTCTACCAAGCTAATATTAAAATTGTAATCGGATAACTTGGGATATGTTGAATCTCAGGACCCTAACGCCTCTTTCTCCTACAATGATCTATTACTTCGACTACGATCCGCCCTTTTATCGAAAGTGAACCTATTCTATAAGTGAAACCATTATTTTCATGCACATCGTCCCTATCGTAAGGTTGAAAACGACTTCTAGAGGACCTCCAATCTTCTTCAAAATCATTTTTAAATTTATCTTGATTCCGATCATGATTTCTTCCATTGGAAGACACTGATGAACCTAATCGACCATCTTCTATTCTGGTCTTTGACTCGTGATGATTGTGGACGTCTGCCCATGTGGTTGTTTGAAATTCTAGCAATATTTCCTTCAGTTTTTGAGAGGCATCGAAACTCAACAGGTTGAGACCCTTTGTAAATGCCTCTACTTTCCACTTATCAGGTACTGCTGGTAACATTTCCTTCTGAAATTAGATCATGAACTCTCGCAATAGTTCGAATTCCCCTTGGGGTATTCTGATATATCCTCCTTTCTTGCTTGAACTTTTCTTTCTCTAGCATGAGCTTTGATAAACTAATCTACAAGCATTTCAGTATAATCAAGAGAATGCTCAGGTAAAAGAGAATACCAAGTTAACACACTCTTTTTCAGGGTTTAGCCAAACATTTTCAACAAAACAAATTCGATCTCGTGCTAGGCTAGGTTGTTTCCCTTTACAGCCGGTGTGTAGGTCGTGATATGTTCCTGTGGATTTGAAGTCCCATCATACTTCGAAATATCTAGCATTTTAAACCTCTTGGAGATCAGTTCTGGAGCTGTACTTGGTTAACAGCAACTGCATATACTTTTTAGAATACGATCCCTGATAGGTTTTCATTGCCTTATGCTTTGATAATCTAACAAATATATTGAAGAACCAGATAGAGAACCTGACCACGCGGTATACATTTCAAATGAATAATGTCCAGTCTGGTCTCTAGCAAATGAATGAACAACCACAAGGAGGAACACAACAGGGACCTGGTCACCTGGTCCCTTAGGGTTCTCTGATAGAAGTACAAGTCAGTGACTGTCTGCAATTATTCAAAAGACGAACACAACAGGGACCTAGTCCCTTAGGGTTCTCTAATATAAGAACATGTCAATTGTACAGCTAGAACGTAATAGCAAAAAGTGACTGTCTCACAACTGTTACAAAAGAGGAACACAACTGGGACATGGTCCCTTAGTGTTCTCTAATAGAAGTACAACTCAACTATACAGCTGGAATGCCACTGCACAGAAGTGACTGTGCAGCAGACGGCAGACAGTGCAACAGTCACTTCTCATTTGGAAGAAGCGTGTACCAAGAATTGACATCACTATCCATTTTGATGTCTTTTGCTATATAACAACCTGGTGTAAGGCACAACAACTTACTTGTGTATTTAGTGATATTCTCTCCAGCATAACAGTGTTTATCCAGCATTGAAGTCACCGGTGTGTCAAGAACAAGAAGACAACTCCACTAAGGATCAGTTTCTTAATGAGTTAATGTACATCTGTAGTTGAGTTGTAATCTTGTTATTTGTTCTTCATTGCATCTCTTATCTTGCTTTCTTAGAAGCTTTGTCTTAGGAAAACCAAAAATCGGTAAACTTTCGAGTTTATGTTGTGACTAGTATTAGTCATAAATTTAAAGTCTTTGTAACTAGGAGAGTTATAAAGTGGCTTGTGGTGAGAGCATCACAAGTTAGTTGAAGTCTTTGTAATAGTGTTATTGCAATGTGGCTTGTAATAGTGAGATTTCAAGTTAGTCAAGTTAAAAGCCTATGAGTGTAGGTCGTGGTTTTTTGATTCCCTTGTATGGGTCATTTTCACGTAAAAATCCCTTGTCTTCTTTATTTTCAGTTTTATTAGCATTCTCAACATTATCTCATAGAGGACTAGGTGCTCTGAAGTTTGGTGTGTGAGCACGTGATTTTTGCCCTAAGTGAATTACTCCCAAAAATTCAAACAAAATAATTTTCCTTTCATTATTTTGCATTTTTGTGAATTTTGTGTTATTTCCTGTTAATTGTTTGCATTTTTATTTGTGCATGTTAATTCATATGAAAAGTACAAAAAATACTTGGCATTTGCATTCAAGGTTTAATTTCTAATTCTAGGATTAATTAGTAGTTAAAGTTGCTTAAAATAGAGAAAATAACAAAAATGGTTATTTTTGCAATTATAGTTTTAATTTGTCTTAGTTGCATTTAAATTAGGAATTACTATAATTGGAAATTAGGAAATATAATTGTTAGAGTCAATTTGGTTTTGGTTTTTAATTTAGCATTTAATAAAATCAAAAAATATAAAATATACAAAATGAAAACAAAAAGAAGGAATAAAAGAAAGCAATTGAAGAAAAGGCTGTGTTTAAAAAAAAACCGCATTGGGCCATTTTAAATAATTGTGCCCAGGCCCAATACTTCCGCCCAAATCCAGCCCCAAATTGACCTCTACCCGGTCCAAGCCCTACCCCTCCGAATATCATGAAACGACGTAGTATAGGGAGACTACTACGTCGTTTTGAGGCTAGTTATTGATAAGGTCGATCTCGTCCGTTCACCCATTCTCATTCAACGGTTGTGATCATTTTGTGCATTTAGATATAATTGTCCAATTTTGGTCAAACCCTAGCGACCAAAACCGGCTTCCTCGTACCCTCACCCTCTCCCCTGTAACGCCGCCATAACCACCACATCTCCGTTGCCCTCCACCCTAACGCCACAGGCCGGAAATCGTCGCCGCCGCCGGCGGTGCTCCAAATTACCCCAAAAATACACCCAAGGTCCTTTTTTTCCTCCGCTTCTCATATCTACCCTTGGTTTCACCAAAATCCTAACCAAAACTCTCAAATCTTGATTTGAAAGATCCGTCCAAAACCCTACTTTGTACAAACGGCCCCAAAATCACAACAACAAGATCCCCTAACCTCCCTCTTCCTAAATCTGTGACTATTTGCTTTTGAATTTCACCAGGCCATCTCAAATTTCGAATCTAGGGTTTTTCAAATCTTAGCTTGTTTTGGAGTTTCAGAGTTCGGTCGATTTTCTAATTAATGTTATAAGTTTTGTTTTGACAAAATAAACCTATAACATTAATTAAAAAATCGATTCAAAAATCAAGCTGAAGCAGGAATCAGTGAGTTTCTCTTTTCTTTAGTTCTGGTTCTTGTTAGTTCGATTTGTGTTTTTTTTAAAAAGTTTTGCATAGTTTTAATTGATAGTCTAGTTAATACTGATCTTTCTGTTAGTAAAACGATTAGGTAGTAAATGTTAGGGTTTAATTTTTCAATCTGTTTATTGTTAAGCCCCTTTTTGGTTTGATTCTATTCTGATATGTTGATTTAATTTGCGTTTAATTGTTCATCCATTTAGGTTCTAGTTTATTTTGATTCTTGGATTTAGTTGAGTAATGAACTGATTTTGTCAGATTAGTATTTGGATATTAGTTTAGTTTTGTGACTCAATAGTTACTAATCGACTTTGTTTGGGCCTGATTAGCCTTAATTTGTTAATTGCTGAGTTTAGTTGATAATTAGATAATTAAGATTATTTTTTTTCCAGTTGAAGTTCAATTCAGGACTTGGGAAATGGTTTAGTTATAGTTGATTAAATCCCTCAGTAACCGTAGTTAGATTTAACTAGGAAAAGAAAAGGAGTTGGGGTGGGGTTAGATCAATTTAGTAATTCCAGGTTGAATTCAAGGGTAATTTAGGTGTTTAGGATTGGGTAGCACATGGTAGATGAAACTAGAGTCTTCTAGGGCCTTCTAGACTAGGACTTTAGTGGTAATTGCAAGAAACATAGTGTGTTTACTTGTGTAACAAGTCAATAAGCAAGGGACTAAAGCTGAAATTGAATAAGGACTAAAAAGAAAAACTGAAAATCTGATAGGCCTCATTTGTGCCTATAAAAGGGGATGATCTTTACTCCTTTGATAAGTTTTGAGCTCCAAATTCCCTCCCAAAAATCCTCTCTAGATTTGATCTAGATTTTGAATTCAAAATTTCTTTCTAGTTGTAATTCTATACAGAAAACCAAAAAAATAACAGACAAATTCAGTAAAAATCCAAAAAATAGCATAAAGCCACAAATAGATAATGTTAAATTGATTTTAAGATAAAAAAAACAGTTCAAATCTCTCTGTTTCCGTTCTGTACTTAGGTGTTCAGGGCATCTGAAGGTGTTAGGGTTCATTTGGAGTGATTTTTTGGTCGTTTTTGATTGTTGAAGAAGTTCTGTAGTTCCTGGGTCAAATTTTGATTGCATTTAAGTGTGTTCAAGTAGTTTTGTGGTCAATTGCTTGGGTTTTGCTAGGTTTCGAACTTCTCCTTGGTCATTGAATTGGTTCCTGGCTGGTTGATTTCTGCGCGTAGCTGCTGTTGCTGACTTGCTCTTCTTCTTCTTATTTCCAAATTCCAGTTACACCTTCACTATGATCTGGATGCTCGATTCCTGTGTATGAACAATTTGGGGAAATCAATGAAGAAGAATTGTTATTTGTCACCTGAAATTTTTTTAGAATCATTGATTAGCCTTTAAATTTAGCTTAGCTATTCATGCTCAAGTATAACTGGAACAATTGTTTGGACTGTCTAATTTGTATTGAGACTGTGATTGTTCATATTAGTTATTTGTAGTCTTTCTGTGATTGTTCATGTTAAATCATAGTTTAACAATATTCGAAATAGTATTTTAGAATTAGCAAAGGATAAATGTTAAATTAGTTCCTTGAATCTGGTAGTTCATTTCAGTAAATACCTTAATAGGATCAATACTTTAGAATAATGCAATAATACATGTGATTATCTACAAACCTGGGTATAAACTATAATTAAAACAGGGTTCTACTGATTAGTTACAAGTTATTGAAGGCATTTAGTGTAGCTTGAAATAAATTTAGCGTGATCTCACTTCTAATTGAATTGAGTTTTGTTTGATATAAGGCCAGTGGCCTGATCCCAATGGTATGAGCTTCAGCTCATTTGACACAGGCCCAGATTCAATGGTAATGCCCTTTGTGTCTGAGTCTGGGCCAAGCAAGCAGTCCAATTGGGATAATAATACGAGGTTGGGCCTGCTTTCAGGCTAGGCTGATTTTGAGATTGGCAATGTTTCCTTATTGGGCTGACTACAAGGCCCGTTTTTTTTCTTTCTCAAAGTATAATAGCTCAACAATAATTAATTAGGGGCTTTCTTTATTTTAGAGACACAATAAGGAGAAAACTATAGATTACATTAGGATTGCCTTTTAAAAATAAAATTAGAAGAGTCTCGCCAAATAAAAATGCAAAATTGCGGGGCCCTCGATAAATGGTTATATTAAATTACCTAGACTTCGGGACGGGCCGTTTAGCAAATTTCACGGCCTTCCCCAAAGATAATAATGCGATAGTCTCTTTAGGCACGCACTTTAAATAATTTTACCTTCTTAAATATGGGTGCACATTTATGTGACCCAAATCTAAATCTCAACGAATTCGAAATGTGTCCAAAACTGCGGGTGCACTGGTGCGACGTGGTTCGAAACACATTTTCATGACGTTGCAATTCTTATTAAAATAAAAATAAAAGCGGGTTACTAATAAAAGACACATAAGTTAGAACATGTATTGAAATCAGATAAAATCAAATACAACAGTTGAGCGACCGTGCTAGAACCACGGAACCCGGGAATGCCTAACACCTTCTCTCGGGTTAACAGAATTCCTTATCCGGATTTCTGGTTCGCGGACTGTTAATAGAGTCATAATTTTCCTCGGTTCGGGATTCAACCGGTGACTTGGGACACCATTAATCTCCCAAGTGGCGACTCTGAATAATTAATAACCAAATCTCGTTCTGATTGTCCTTTAATTGGAAAAACTCCTTTATGCCCTTGCGGGTGTAGGAAAAAGGAGGTGTGACAGCTCTGGCGACTCTGCTGGGGATAAGAACCTAGAACATTTTGTTTAGGGTTCAGAATTCGAGCTTAGATAAATTGTTGTATTTTATTATATCTGATTTTCCTACATGTTTCATGCTTAATGTGCTAAATATTTACCACTTTGATATTATATGAACTGTATATAAACTGTGCTGAAATCCTTCTCTTCTCACCTCTGGGGATGTGCTTACTGGTTGAGACTCCCTATTCTGTTAGTGTCAATACCTTAAAATAAGAAAGAGGTCGGACAAGTTACTAAGCCGGATGGCCTTTTGGTTCCCGGTACGTAGCCCCCTCCTCGACTCGAGTTGTCCGCTCGGGTACGCAGTCTAGAACATATACCAGGTCTTAAAACCTAGAAGAACAAAAACTCATGCCGGATTCCTGGATAGGACGCTTGTTTGCCTCATGTGCATCTTGTGCTTTATCGCTTTGATATTATTTGAACTGTATCTATAAACTGTGCCGAAACCCTTCTCTTCTCACCTCCGGGGATGTGCTTACTGGTTGAGACTCCCTATTCTGTTAGTTTCATACCTTGAAATAAGAAAGAGGCCGGACAAGTTACTAAGCCGGACAATCCCGCGGGTCCTCGGTATGTAGCCCCCTCCTCGGCTCGAGCTGTCCGCTCCGGTACACAGTCTAGAACAAATACCCAGGTTTTGAGCCTAGAATAACTTGACTCCATGCCGGATCCCTAGTAGGAGCGCTGATCTGCATCACGTGCATATGACTTAGGGGAATCAACACAGGGGTTGGGTCCGTCTAGGACAGGTAACCGGATATGAAAAGACCACCATGATGCATTTTACGTGTTGCATTTATTTGTCTCAGACTCACGCGCTGACCGGCTTGAATATTTGGGAAAAGGAAAAGAAATAATAGTGTGAAGAGTTAATTACATGATTTAGCAAAAACCAATATCCAAGTAGTGCTGAAATTCTGCCGGAGAAAATAAGAGAAGTGTTTGGTGTCAATGGAAAAGGAAAAAAAATTATTTTATTTTATGTGCCAATTGAAAAGCAAAACAAAGAGTTTTTTTAGACATAATTTGCGTCATTTGTCAATAAAGAAAAATGAAGAAAAAACGAAAGAATTTTAATTTCAATTGTTGGAAAGAAAATACAAAAAGAGTTTTGTTTTCGAAAATAGCTAGTTTGCTTGCCCGAACTACGCTGGTTTGATTTTCACCGGATGTGAGATACGTAGGCAACCCTCATCGGGTCCAACCATCCCTTTTGCAAAAATAGCCAAAATCCCAAAATTGTAATTTTTATCCAATAAGTCGGGTGACGCCATTCTTGTCGAAAAATAAGCCAAATGTCCCCAAAAGGGCGCCAGAAGGCTATTTTTACAAGAACAACCACCCTGAGTCATTTCAAAATGGTTTGCGGGCACAGCCTTAAAATCTCCCTTTCGGAAGTGCTGAAAGGCCGTATTTGCAAAACTGAGTCTTTGTTCTCTTACGATAAATATTTTTGAAGGATAGCCACTTGTCATTTTTTTAAAGTCAAAATAGGTCATTACATGGCCAGTTTTCTTTAAATAGCCCACAGATGGCATTGAAGCCTTCTCAGTCTTGCGCAGGCCTGCGCCGATGCCGAGTGATGCTCCGCGGGCCCCAGGATTTGAAGCTTTGATGTACTCCTAGATTAGTCGAGTCGGTATTTTGTTTTTGAGTCTGTTTTGTACTTTCCTTTTGAAAACAAAAAGAAACAAATAGTCTAGTAGTTTTGTAATCGCAGTTGTTATTAATGAAAATTTAAAAATTCCCAAAAAATTGTTTCTTTATTTCTTGCAGTTAATTTTGCACTTATTTGCAAGAACTACGCTCGGTCTGATTCATGCGGGGTCATGATACGTAGGCAATCTCCATAGGATTCGACCATAACCAAAAGAAAAAAAAAGGGAAAGAAAAGAGAGGAAACACAACAAAAAGGCATAAGAAAAGAAAATAGCGGAAAAACAAGAAAGAAAAGAAAAATCAAGAAAGGAAGAAAATAGGAACAAGAGAAGACAAAGGCAAGAGTGAAAAAAAAGAAGAAAAAGAAGAAAAACAGAGGAAGAGAAAGTTTGCAATTGGAAATAAGGAAAAGGCCGGGATGACGCATGCGACCGATCAAAAGCATCATAGGAACTGTTAACTGCTTAGGTACATTCACTCCCCAAATGTGCGGGTACCAATATGTTAAATGCCCTAACGCTAATGTGATGGTTTCATTTTGGCATGTCATTCCAGAAAGGTGGTTGGTTTGTGGTTTTAAAGTGGTAACTCCTCTTTACAACACGAGGACAAAAGGCAGTTGGCATCCTGGCAACCCATTCCTACAACACCCGGGCAAACAACAAACTGAACATGACAGGACAAGAATCAGATGCCAGTATCATAGACCCATCAAAAGAGCTAGAAGTGGTAGATATTAAAGCAATGAAAGAAGAGATGTATAAGTTGAGGCAGCAGATGGCCGAGATGCATTAGGCATGGGCTAAGGGTCAGCCGGCACCAGTTTATCCCGCCAATCCAGCATATATCCCACCTTTGGCTCGGTCTCAGGAGCTTCCTCCTGCGAGTTCATCTGCACCTTTCCCTTTCTACCAATAGAGTTATGGCACCACCTCCTATCCTCCCCAAGATCCACCACCCAAACAAAACCCTCCTCCACCAATTACCCCTGTCTTTGTGGCGCCTCCACCTGCCACATCTTCCAGTGGGCCATTGTTTCAAACTCACGACAGCCAGTACTATCCTCCTGAGCCTACCTTTAAAGCTCCTGAGCCATATTCCTACACTCCTCACCTTGAGCTCCCGGTGGAAACTGACAAGCCGCTTAAGAATCCGGAATAAGAAGAGATGTTTCGAAAAGTAAAAATCCTGGAGCAATCCTTCAGGAACATGCAAGGATTGGGCGGTCAAGTCAGTGTGGCCGACAAGGATTTATGCTTGTTTCCCGATGTCCAGTTACCTGCAAGATTCAAGTCACCAAAATTTGACCTATATGATGGACATGGTGATCTGGTAGCCCATCTGAGGGGATTTTGCAGTAAGATGAGAGGAGCCGAAGGAAGGGATGAGTTGTTGATGGCGTACTTTAGCCAGAGTCTCAGTGGTACGGCCTTGGAATGGTACACGAGCCAGGATCATGCTCGATGGTATACCTAGGATGATTTGGCCAAGCGTTTGCATGCCACTTTTAGTACAATCTAGCAATTGTCCCGGACCGTCTATCACTGACTAAAATTGAGAAGAAGCCAGGGGAAAGTATCAGGGAGTACGGTTTCCGGTGGAGAGAACAGGCAGCAAGAGTCGATCCTCCAACGAAAGAAAGCGAAATGGTCGATTATGTTCTGCAGGCTTTGGAGCCTACCTACTATGGTCACCTGGTGTCAGCAGTGGGAAAATCTCTTAACGAGGTAGTGAAAATGGGCAGTATGGTTGAAGAGGGGCTTAAATCCGACAAAATCCTGAGCTATTCGGCAATCAAGGCAACTAATCAGGCCATCCAGAGCGGAGGGGTACTGGGAAAGAAAAAGAAAGAATATGTGGCGGTAGTTGACTCAAGAACTTGGTCCAGGGGCCCATCACCATATTACCATCAACCTCGACCCCATCCCCAAACCTACTCCCACACTCCACAACATTGTTACCAACCCCGTGGTCCCCACTTCTCTGTCCACCATGCCCACACATACCCCCAACATCCTACCCACGTACCATGGAGTGCACCCACTCCGCAAAATACTTACCCAACTCAAAACACTTACCCACCTCCAAGAGCCTACAGGAATCCCCCTGGAGCAGGTTTGCGAGCTAGCCAAAATTTCAAGCAAGAGAGGGCACAGAAGTAGGAAGCTTTCACCCCCATCGGAGAGTCATATGTAGAATTGTTTGAGAAATTAAAGCATTATATCAATCCCTCCGAATCAGGTGGACAAGCGTACAAGAAGCTTTGACCCTTCTAAAAGGTGTGAATACCATTTCAATGCCCAGGGGCACGATGTCGAAAGCTATCGGGATTTGAAAAGAGAGATAGAAAGAATGATTTAGGAAGGGGTAATTGCGGTCCAGAACAGTGCCACCCAGAACATTACACAGAATCCTTTACTTGCACATGATGGTGCACATTTTGTGGGGAAGATCCATGGCGACAGGGAGTATGATAATTCTCTCGGAAACATGGTGAATGAAGGCCCCAGCAATTTTGATGGGCAATCCAGTGGCTAAGATGTCGAGTTTAGTAATTGGAAAGACGCTCCATCTCCTGGTTAACTAAGGTGGAGCTTTGATGGTTTATTTTGTTGTCATTTCTATTGTCCGGGTTGTTTTCAGGGCTGTAATCTGGACATTGTCTTGTGACTCAAACCCTTTCTATTTTTTCATTTTGCCTTGTTTGTCTAGTCGTAGTAGCTTATTTAGTGCTGTCTAGGTTTGTTCGAGGGTTGTAACTCTGGTCTAGTTTGCTTATTTTGTTGTTGAACCCCTTTCACCGTCAGTCTAATGCAATTCTCTGTATCTCACCATTTCTAGACATTTTATTTGGTTCCCTTCTCCTTTTATAATTCTTTTCGTACTGGTTCTAGTGACATGACATGCACGCATAATGCTCAGCCTGGTTTTTCAAAGTCAGTTTAGTAATTGAAGCAATGAAACAATGTTGAAAATGTAAGGACATTCGAGGGAAACAAGTAAAGGCATTCTGAGATCACTTCAAGCCCAAATCAAGTGAAATTGGGGGCTGATGGAACATAAAGAAGTACCGTTGAAATGCATCATGCCACATCGGTTTGAAGCCAAGGCAAGTTTGCCCCAAATTACAGGGGGCGTTCGTGGTACCAAGATTGTTGTCCAATGACTCTGGGTAATTAACAAATGTAGAAGGCAAATGTGTGGATATGGTTATTAATTCTGGTGCAATCAGAAGATGTTACGTATGTTTTCCTCATGTTCATTTAATTGTGTAGTTTGTACTTGGCATGTTTTGGAGATTGAAATGACGAAGGCATTTTGTTCTGCTATTCAAACACTTTACCCTTTGTTACCCCTTTTGAGCCTTATTTATTTTCTTTCATAGCCCTCTTTCGGAATCAATAATAAAACTCGTAAACCCGAGTGGGAAAAGTAAGTGGAGAAATAAGAGAAAAACAGTGAAAAAGAAAAAAGAAAAGAAAAAGAGAATAAAAGAAAAGAGAAGGAAAAGAAAAGAAAAAGAAAAGGAAAAAGAAGAGAAAAGAAAAAGAAAAGGAAAAAGAAGAGAAAAGAAAAAGAAAAGAAAAGAGAAGGAAAAGAAAAGAAATGAAAAGAAAGAAAGGAAAAGTGGGAAAAGGAAAGATGGCAACAATGAAGTAATTTTATGCTCTGAACTACGTTTGACTTGATCCCGAAAGGGTACGTAGGCAGCCTCTCTCTGAGGTTTAGTCACACCAAAACAAAAATTCAAAAGTCCCCAAAAAGGAAATTGGGGCAGAAGTTATGGTTGTCGTGGGAAATCAGATTCCGAAAGTTGTAATTTTGAACCCATGTTGAATTGTTTTGAGCCTTTGATACCCTTCTTTCTATCCCCATCCAAAAGCCTGCATTATGGTCCAAAGAAAGACCTTNAGAGAAATCAAAATGAGAGTCTTATTGGTAAAAACCTTCACGGGCACCATAAGGCGACGGTGAGTTGAGAGAAAAATCAAAATGAGAAAGGCTTGATGGTGAAAACCCTTCGGGCACTACAAGTCGAATAAGGATTGTGAATCAGATCGGGCAAGCGGAGCATTGAAGCCCAGTTTCACGGCAAAAGGTACAACAAGAGATGAACATCAGATTTGCTAAATAGAATAGGCTGCAGGTGCATGTCAAGGTCGCTAGAGTCGATATCCACATCTGATGGTTGGCTACTCTGTAGGTTTCTTATTAGGAATCGTCTTTTTCCATTATCCTTTACTCTATTCCTCCCACCTTGTTTTACTCCCTCTTCCTGGGTCGTTTGTTCAAAACAAGTGAGAAATGACTTCAAAATCTGCCACCAAGCTTTCCAATTAAACAAAACAGGATCTGGTAAACACATCAAGGCGTCAAGTCAGGAGAAAACAGCAGGCACAATGAGTTGGCCACAATCAACATACTTCGGGACTCGTGTGAAATACAAGGGTTTGGAGCGTATCAATTCAAGAACAATGCAACAGATGGAGGGTGTTTTGGTGAACGGATCATAGGTTTTCTCCGTGCCAAAGGTAGCAAAGAAAGTGGTTAGTCAATAAACAAGAAAGATCTTCGAGTGGGAATCAGTTATGGTGATAAGTGAAGGAACAATAAACTCAAGGCCAAAGCCAGTGGTCAAGAAAGAACATCATATACACAAAGCAGGGACAATAGACATGCTGCGGGATTCATATGAGACATGAGGATTGGGGAGATGACCGTTCATGCAATGCAACAAATGGAGGATGTCGGGCCACCTTCAAAGTTCAAGGCCACAAACCAACCACCACATTTTAAACTCACAAGTTTTCTTTGTTTAAAATAGGAACAACGCAGTGTAAGAAAGTTTGAAGAAAAGAGAAGAAAAGAAATAAAAGAAAAGGGAAGATAATGAGAGCCGACAAAAGGGAAGTTTCTCAAAATCTTTGCCCTTGCCTGTCTTGTGCACAAAATACTGCCATTGCTTTTCATATTTTTCCTCCTAGGATAAAAGGCCTAGTCTGATGGAGCTTTCGCCAAATCAAATCTTAGTCTGATGAATCTCTCTCCTAAGGCAACCAAAATGGACCTAGTCTGATGAACCTCCACCTAGGATCAACTCTTAGTCTGATGAAACTTTCTCCTAAGATAACAAAATAGACCTAGTCTGATGAACCTTCTCCTAGGATCAAATCTTAGTCTGATGAAACTTTCTCCTAAGATAACAAAATAGACCTAGTCTGATGACCTTCTCCTAGAGTCAAAATCTTAGTCTGATGAATCTTTCTCCTAAGATAACAAAGGACCTAGTCTGATGAATCTTCTCCTAGAGTCAAAATCTTAGTGTGATGAATCTTTCTCCTAAGACAGTAAAACACCCTAGTCTGAGGAACCGACTCCTAGGATCAACATCTTAGTCTGATGAATCTTTATCCTAAGACAGCAAAACACCCTAGTCTGAGGAACCGCCTCCTAGGATCAAAATCTTAGTCTGATGAAACTTTCTCCTAAGATAGCCAAATGGGCCTAGTCTGATGAACTTTCTCCTAGAGTCTGCATCTTAGTCTGACGAAGCTTTCTCCTAAGATCACAAGATAACAAAAGACTTAGTCTGATGAATCTTCTCCTAAAGTCAAAATCTTAGTCTGACGAATCCATCTCCTAAGATAACAAAATACCTAGTCTGATGAACCTTCTCCTAGCGTCACAATCTTAGTCTGATGAATCTTTCTCCTGAGATAACAAAAGACCTAGGCTGATGAATCGTCTCCTAGAGTCAAAACCTTAGTTTGATGAATCTTCTCCTAAGGTCGACATCTTAGTCTGATGAATCTTTCTCCTAAGATTGCAAACCTAGTCTGATGAATTTTCTCCTAGGATAAAAATCTTAGTCAAATAGTTTTACTCACAAGGGACGTCCATGCCAAATCAAGTCTTTAGTTTTGCTCTCACTATCGTATCAATAGCTTAGGTAACAACTCACAAGTCTGCCTAGCCACCAAACTGGGGCAGAAAAATTTTCTTTGTTCGTTCATTTTGTTGCAATCAAGAGCCCACCTGGAGAACAAGGGAATACTTTTCAAGTTTCAGCAATTATTAGCCCACCCGGAGAACAAGGGAATACTTGTCAAGATCAGCAATCAGGAGCCCACCTGGAGAACGAGGGAATACGTTTCAAGTTCAGCAGTCAGGCACCCACCTGGAGAACAAGGGAAGTACAGTTCGGATTTCAGCTTTTACATTTGTAATATTGGATAACATAATGTGCCCAACCACCAAACTGGAGCAGAAAATTTCTTTGGGTATCTATTTTGTTGCAATCAGGAGCCCACCTGGAGAACAAGGGAATACTTTTCAAGTTTCAGCAATCAGGAGCCCACCTGGAGAACAAGGGAATACTTTTCAAGTTTCAGCAATCAGGAGCCCACCTGGAGAACAAGGGAATACTTGTCAAGATCAGCAATTTGGAGCCCACCTGGAGAACGAGGGAATACGTTTCAAGTTCAGAAGTCAGGCGCCCACCTAGAGAACAAGGGAAGTACAGTTCGGATTTCAGCTTTTAAATTTGTAATATTGGATAACATAATGTGCCCAACCACCAAACTAGGGCAGAAAATTTCTTTAGTTGTCTATTTTGTTGCAGTCAGGAGCCCACCTGAAGAATAAGGGAATACTTTTCAAGCATTGCAGTCAGGAGCCCACCTGTAAAACAAGGAAATACTTTTCAAGCGTCAGCAGTCAGAAGCCCGCCTGGAGAATAGAGGCACATATTTCAAATTGCAGCAGTCAAGCATCATTCGGAGGAATGGCAAAACATCGCCAATTACAACTTCAAGGCAATACAAGAGCAAGTTTGAAGACATAGATAGGATTATTCTTGTAATTCATAAGATCATAGCTTAGGCTAGCTTCTTTTTATTTTGACATGGTGTAATAAGGAGGTCAGCAGGCAGTAGCAGCAGCAATAGCAGTGAAATCACAGCTCCTGGTAGTCCCAGCTACCAGACACTCTCGAACTACACTGACCTGATTCCTGTTTAGCACAGGATATGTAGGCAACCTCAGAAGCAGGGCGCGGTCAAACTTTTCAAAAAATGCTTCACACGGAATATTCAAACGGGCAAAAATCGCTTGTATCCGCTCACTTATCTTTGCCCAAAAACTCTTCGTGTTCCCGAGCAAAGAGGGGCAGCTGTGAGCACGTGATTTTTTTCCTAAGTGAATTACTCCCAAAAATTCAAACAAAGTAATTTTCCTTTCATTATTTTGCATTTTTGTGAATTTTGTGTTATTTTTTGTTAATTGTTTGCATTTTATTTATGCATGTTAATTCATATGAAAAGTACAAAAAATACTTGGCATTTGCATTCAAGGTTTAATTTCTAATTATAGGATTAATTAGTAGTTAAAGTTGCTTAAAAATAAAGAAAATAACAAAAATGGTCATTTTTGCAATTATAGTTTTAATTTGTCTTAGTTGCATTTAAATTAGGAATTACTATAATTGGAAATTAGGAAATATAATTGTTAGAGTCAATTTGGTTTTGGTTTTTAATTTAGCATTTAATAAAATCAAAAAATATAAAATATACAAAATGAAAACAAAAAGAAGGAATAAAAGAAAGCAATTGAAGAAAAGGCTGTGTTTTTAAAAAAACCGCATTGGGCCATTTTAAATAATTGTGCCCAAGCCCAATACTTCCGCCCAAATCCAGCCCCAAATTAACCCCTACCCGGTCCAAGCCCTACCCCTCCGAATATCACGAAACGACGTAGTATAGGGAGACTACTACGTCGTTTCGAGCCTAGTTATTGATAAGGTCGATCTCGTCCGTTCACCCGTTCTCATCCAACGGTTGTGATCATTTTGTGCATTTAGATATAATTGTCCAATTTTGGTCAAACCCTAGCGACCAAAACCGGCTTCCTCGTACCCTCACCCCCTCCCCTGTAACGCCGCCATAACCACCACGTCTCCGCCGCCCTCCACCCTAACGTCGTCGGCCGAAAATCGTCGCTGCCGGCAGCGGTGCTCCAAATTACCCCAAAAATACACCCCAGGTCCTTCTTGTCCTCTGCTTCTCATATCTACCCTTGGTTTCGCCCAAATCCTAACAAAAACTCTCAAATCTTGATTTGAAAGATCCGGCCAAATCCCTACTTTGTCCAAACGGCCCCAAAATCACACCACAAGATCCCCTAACCTCCCTCTTCCTAAATCTATGACTATTTGCTTTCGAATCTCACCAAGCCATCTCAAATTTCGAATCTAGGGTTTTTCAAATCTTAGCTTGTTTTGGAGTTTCAGTGTTTGGTCAATTTTCTAATTAATGTTATAAGTTTTATTTTGACAAAATAAACCTATAACATTAATTAAAAAATCGATCCAAAAATCAAGCTGAAGTAGGAATCAGTGAGTTTCTCTTTTCTTTGTTCTGGTTCTTATTAGTTCGATTTGTGTTTTTTTTTAAGTTTTGCATAGTTTTAATTGATAGTCTAGTTAATACTGATCTTTCTGTTAGTAAAACGATTAGGTAGTAAATGTTAGGGTTTAATTTTTCAATCTGTTTATTGTTAAGACCCTTTTTGGTTTGATTCTATTCTGATCTGTTGATTTAATTTGTGTTTAATTGTTCATCCATTTAGGTTCTAGTTTATTTTGATTCTTGGTTTTAGTTGAGTGATGAACTGATTTTGTCAGATTAGTATTTGGATATTAGTTTAGTTTTGTGACTTAATAGTTACTAATCGACTTTGTTTGGTCCTGATTAGCCTTAATTTGTTAATTGCTGAGTTTAGTTGATAATTAGATAATTAAGATTATTTTTTTTCCAGTTGAAGTTCAATTCAGGACTTGGGAAATGGTTTGGTTATAGTTGATTAAATCCCTCAGTAATCGTAGTTAGATTTAACTAGGAAAAGAAAAGGAGTTGGGGTGGGGTTAGATCAATTTAGTAATTCCAGGTTGAATTCAAGGGTAATTTAGGTATTTAGGATTGGGTAGCACATGGTAAATGAAACTAGAGTCTTCTAGGGCCTTCTAGACTAGGACTTTAGTGGTAATTGCAAGAAACATAGTGTGTTTACTTGTGTAACAAGTCAATAAGCAAGGGACTAAAGCTGAAATTGAATAAGGACTAAAAAGAAAAATTAAAAATCTGATAGGCCTCATTTGTGCCTATAAAAGGGGATGATCTTTACTCCTTTGATAAGTTTTGAGCTCCAAATTCCCTCCCAAAAACCCTCTCTAGATCTGATCTAGATTTTGAATTCAAAATTTCTTTCTAGCTGTAGTTCTATATAGAAAACCAAAAAAAAAACAGACAAATTCAATAAAAATCCAAAAAAATAGCATAAAGCCACAAATAGATACTGTTACATTGATTTTAAGATCAAAAACAGTTCAAATCTCTCTGTTTCCGTTCTGTACTTAGGTGTTCAGAGCATCTGAAGGTGTTAGGGTTCATTTGGAGTGATTTTTTGGTCGTTTTTGATTGCTGAAGAAGTTCTGTAGTTCCTGGGTCAAATTTTGATTGCATTTAAGTGTGTTCAAGTAGTTTTGTGGTCAATTGCTTGGGTTTTGCTTGGTTTCGAACTTCTCCTTGGTCATTGAATTGGTTCCTGGCTGGTTGATTTCTGCGCGTAGCTACTGTTGCTGACTTGCTCTTCTTCTTCTTATTTCCAAATTCCAGGTACACCTTCACTATGATCTGGAAGCTCAATTCCTGTGTATGAACTATTTGGGGAAATCAATGAAGAAGAATTGTTATTTGTCACCTGAAAATTTTTTTAGAATCATTGATTAGCCTTTAAATTTAGCTTGCTATTCATGCTCAAGTATAACTGGAACAATTGTTTGGACTGTCTAATTTGTATTGAACCGTGCAAACGGTTGGACTGTGATTGTTCATATTAGTTATTTGTAGTCTTTCTGTGATTGTTCATGTTAAATCATAGTTTAACAGTATTTGAAATAGTATTTTAGAATTAGCAAAGGACAAATGTTAAATTAGTTCCTTGAATCTGGTAGTTCATTTCAGTAAATACCTTAATAGGATCAATACTTTAGAATAATGCAATAATACATGTGATTATCTACAAGCCTGGGTATAAACTATAATTAAAAACAGGGTTCTACTGATTAGTTACAAGTTATTGAAGGCATTTAGTGTAGCTTGAATTAAATTCAGTGTGATCTCACTTCTAATTGAATTGAGTTTTGTTTGATATAAGGCCAGTGGCCTGATCCCAACGGTTTGAGCTTCAGCTCATTTGACACAGGCCCAGATTCAATGGTAATGCCCTTTGTGTCTGAGTCTGGGCCAAGCAAGCAGTCCAATTGGGACAATAATACGAGGTTGGGCCTGCTTTCAGGCTAGGCTGATTTTGAGATTGGCAATGTTTCCTTATTGGGCTGACTACGAGGCCTGTTTTTTTTTCCTAAAAGTATAATAGCTCAACAATAATTAATTAGGGGATTTCTTTATTTTAGAGACACGGTAAGGAGAAAACTATAGATTACATTAGGATTGACTTTTAGAAATAAAATGAGAAGAGCCTCGCCAAATAAAAATGCAAAATTGCGGGGCCCTCGATAAATGGTTATATTAAATTACTTAGACTTCGGGACGGGCCGTTTAGCGAATTTCACGACCTTCCCCAAAGATAATAATGCGATAGTCTCTTTAGGCACGCACTTTAAATAATTTTACCTTCTTAAATATGGGTGTACATTTATGTGACCCAAATCCAAATCTCAACGAAGTCGAAATGTATCCAAAACTGCGGGTGCACCGGTGCGACGTGGTTCGAAACGCATTTTCACGACGTTGCAATTCTTATTAAAATAAAAATAAAATCGGGTTACTAATAAAAGGCACATAAGTTAGAACATGTTTTGAAATCAGATAAATTCAAATACAACAGTTGAGCGACCGTGCTAGAACCACGGAACCCGGGAATGCCTAACACCTTCTCCTGGGTTAACAGAATTCCTTATTCGGATTTCTGGTTCGCGGACTGTTAACAAAGTCATAATTTTCCTCGGTTCGGGATTCAACCGGTGACTTGGGACACCATTAATCTCCCAAGTGGCGACTCTGAATAATTAATAACCAAATCTCGTTCTGATTGTCCTTTAATTGGAAAAACTCCTTTATGCCCTTGCGGGTGTAGGAAAAAGGTGGTGTGACATGGTGGACTCATACAAACTAACAATTGGTATCAGAGTAGGTTCTTTCTAAAAGGTTAACACCTATAAAGGATCTCAATGGCTGCTCCACCTAACTTTGAGGAAGGACAATCAACCTACAGACCTCCTAGATTCAACGGTCAATACTATGGCTGGTGGAAGACTTGCATGTTTGACTTTATAATGGCTGAAGATTCAAAACTATGCGACATCATTTGTAATGGTCCACATCTTCCTATGAAGAAGCTTGAATAAACTGGACCAGTGGTGCCGAAAGACAGAAAAGAGTACAGCGACATTGGTAGAAAAGTCGTAGAAAAGAACTATTGTGCCAAAAAAATCTTGGTATGTGGCATAGGACCTGATGAGTACAACCGAGTCTTAGCGTGTGATACTGCCAAAGAAATATGGGAGGCATTGTAAACTGCACACGAAGGAACTACTCAGGTTAGACAGTCCAAGATTTACATGCTCACCATAGAGTATGAGCTCTTTAGGATGAAGGATGATGAGTCCATAGAAGATATGCACACCAGATTCACCTCCATCATAAATGAGCTTCATTCATTTGGAGATGTCATTACCCGAAATAAGCTTGTAAGGAAAGTCCTCAATGTTCTACCTAGTTCTTGGTAAAGTAAGGTAAATGTCATCACTGAAGCTAAAGATCTACAAACTCTAACCATGGCTGAGTTGATTGATAATATGAAGATATACGTGATGAAAAGAAAAAAAAACAGTGAAAGGAGAGAGCCAAAGAAGGAAAAGAACCTGGTACTCAAAGTTGAAAGCAGTGACTCAAGTGATGAAGATAGTGACATGGTCTATCTTACGAAAAGATTCCAAAAGATGGTTAGAAGAAATGGTGGTATACCAAAGATGGGCAGTTCAAGTAAAGAAAGGAACAATGATCTCTATCACAGGTGTGGAAAGCCAGGGTATTTCACCAAAGACTGCTCACTCGCGAAACAGGAGAAAAACAAACAAAATCCTAACAAAGGAGCAAAAAGGAACCTGGTTCCAAACAAACGATTCAATCGTAAAAGTGTAGCTGACAATATTGTGAAGCAGGCATTTGCTGCTTGGGGAGACTCTCCCAATAAATCAGAAAGGGAACCAGATGCAGAAAACAGTTCCATGATGGCAGTGGAAACTGAAGCAACAAAGTATAACTCACTGTTCGCGCTGATGGCTCAGTCTAAATGAGGATGAAGAAGATGAAGATGATGAGGTAAATTTCAGGGATGTTCAGAGAAATCTGAAATTCTACTCTTGTAAAAATTTAAGGTCATTAGCCAATGTTTTAATTGATGCTTATTATAGACTTGATAATGATAAGGAGATCCTGACCTTAGAACTAGGAAAAGTTTAGGGATGATCTGGTTGTTTGTGTAGTGGACCTAAATGAGACCATAGCTAATCTTGAAAAAGAAAAGGAAGCTCTAAATGAAAAGATAATTAGTGTAGAAAATGAGAGAGATGATTTGATGGTAGTGGTGGTTGACTTGAAGGAAACAGTAGAAGGTCTCAGCAATGAGAAAGACACTCTAGAAGAATTTTTTCAGCTACTGAGCAAGAGAGGGATGATTTTTTAGTGATAATCACAGACCTAGAGGAAACCATTGAGGGAATCAATAGAGAACATAGGCCCGTGAGTCTTGGGAAAGGGAAATAAGTAGCTAGTGAGACACACATAAGCTTGAACATGAATTAAATGATGTGAAAACCAGTCTATGTGGTGAACGTGAGAAAAATCGGCAACTTCAAGCTAAATTAGAGAAAGTTTAAAGTGATCTTGAGAAATCTCTAAAGTGGACATGGTCCTCAAATGCTGTGATTGCCATGTACTTGAATAACAGTGGAAACAGGCAGGGAATCAGGTTCCAAAGAGAGAAAACTCCTTACAACCCTCACAGCAAGTACATCACTGTTCCTGATAACTGGTTGTGTACCCACTATGGGAACAATGGTCACTTCAAAGAAAATTGCTAGGCTAGGGTTCAATCGATTCAGAAAAAGAAAGTGTTTACTCACAAAGTGACTACTAACAAGGGACCAGGTACCAGTCGTAAGAAACGAATATTGCATGCATTAACTATAAAAGCCCTTATCCATCCTTTTTATCATAACAAGGGACCGAAACTGGTTTGGGTTCCTAAATCTAACCCATGATTTTCATGTGTAGGGAATAGTGAGAGGAAGCAGACTGCAATGAACCAAGGACAGTGGATGCTCAAAGAACGTGACTAGAAGCACCATAGGATTCTTCTCACTGAATGCCCTACGGGAAAGGAATGTATCCATTGAGAAAGGGAAGGGGTACATTCTCGATGTTGGAAAAGTTGAAAATCTCTCTGTCACTCAATTGAGAACGTGTACTATATGGATGACCTGAAGTACAGTCTCCTGAGTGTCTCTCAAAATTTGTGTTAAAGGGAACAAATTACAGTTCTTGTCAAAAGAGTGCTCTATTACCAATTTGGTGACTGGCAAAGTGGTCTTAGGGGCCAAAAGAAACAAGAACATCTACACTGCTATCTTTGAATTTTTAACAAGCTGGTGATATTAGATGCTTGAGAAAGACCTGATTCGTGTTATGTCAAAATTCACCTGGACACTGGTTCCTAGAACAAAGGATGAGACTTTCGAAGTGTTTAAGGCATTTTCCAAGAAGATTCAAGTGAAGATAAAATTGAAGGTAGTATGTATCAGATCTGACTACGGGACAGAATGCGACAACTCCAAATTGGAGGAGGTTGTAACAAAAATTGGAATCACACACAACTTCTCAGCACCAAGGACTCTACAGCAAAATGGTATTGCTGAAAGAAAGAACAGAACTGGAATACATGGCATGGACAATGCTCATCGACAATGGAATCTCCAAGAGTGTCTGGGAAAAAGCAGTAAATACTACTTTCTACTTGGTGAACAAGTGTATGATCAGGTCCCTCCTGAATCAAAACCCACTATGAGCTGCCAAATGGAAGAAACCAAAGACAACTCATTTGAGAACCTTCTTGACTGAAAATGCCATATTCTCAACAAAAGGACGGACCATCTTGGAAAGTTTAATTCAAAGGCAATGAAGGAATCTGGGATACTCTCCACAAAGCAAAGGTCACAAAGTCTACAACAAAAGGGCACACTAATTGGAAGGAAGTGCTCATGGGGTATTCAACACGACACCTTCCTCTGACCAAGGAAGAAACAATGATGATCAATATAAAGAACCATCTCTGGTCCTTGGGAAATATGTGAGGTTTCAAATAGGGAGGCTGATATGATGAGTAAGATGAAGGAGACAGGTGAAAGACAATGCACCATCATCTTCCACTTCTCACAAGGAACCTGATACCTCACTTACTACCACTGAAGCTGAAGAAAGAGTGGAGATGCAGTTTATGGCGCTCCAAAATTAACAGAAGAAAGAGTGTAAGGAAATCAAATTAACCTCCCAAGTTCCCCCACCAATCAATCCCCAGTCCCAAACTGGAAACACAAAAGCTCTCATATATCTGAAAACCTAATTACTTTTTTTCCTAGAGTTAGACAAGTATTGAAAATTCAAAAAAAAAAAATTGGCCACTTTTGTATCTCCACTCCATAATAGAATCCAAAGTCAAGTCCTTAGGACTTGAGGGCCGCCAAAAGAAGTTTGAGATACCTTAAAAGAACTCAGGACCTGGTCCCATATTACCCCTCAGTTGATAGTTCTTATCTTATTAGGTATGCTGATGTTAACGATGCAGGTTATCTTGTGTACAGGAAAAGCACTTCTGGAGTGGCTCACTTTCCCCGATCATAATTCATCTCTTGGGGTACAAGGAAGCAAAACTCAATAGCTTCATCAACAACTGAATCAGAATGTGTAGTGGCAGCAACCTGATGTGCTAAAACCCTATGAGTTAAGCAGCAACTGGAAGATTTTGGGGTATCTTCTGATGATATACCTTCTCCGTCCAGATCAAGACAAAAGGACCAATCACATCGGGGTGAATCATTGTCTTCTGAGGATCAATGTGGAAAAAAGGTTGATCTGTGGAAAGTCATGCTGCATAAGTAGACTAAATTCCAAATATCCTCACCAAATCCTTGACGAGGGAACATTTTGGAAGAAACAAGGTGAAGCTGGTGTTATTGAAATCTAATGAAGAACCTAATTCTCCATCAGATGGTTATGAAAAAACCTTTAGATAAAATTAGCTAAAGTATTTTTTGGCCAAGCGTAACTCACATCGATACCATTACAGGTAAACACGCATGACAATCATAGAAGCTAAAGGTATTGTTATGAAGTGCGAAAGAGGAGCTGCTAAAACCTTTTTCAAAAAATTGTTTTGGCATCAGGTTCTTGTATCCCAGGTTAGTAGTAATGTGCTTGTTCTACATGCCTTCACAAAAAATGTTAACAAAATTAACTTAACTGTCACATCATCCTACTTTTCAAAGTCTGTATGTCATGTCTTATCTTTCAAATCCCTTCATTCCCTCCATATTTGGAAAACCCTATGTCTCGCCATTCCTCTGATCTCATCAAAGAACACTCAAGAGGTTTTACCTCTCAAGAGTCAGAAGTCTCTAAGGATGATCCTGACCAATATCTGAACTCCTCCATTCTGAACTTAGTAACTCTCTCAGAGTCACCCGAAAAGGAAGTAATGCATAACATCATGGTTGTCGCTGCTGAGAGTCTGATGAATGAAGGAGCGTATCTCTCATCCGAGTAACAAGGGGAAGAAACTCCATTCCTAGTAGATGTAAGAACCACAGTACTCCTTGAGTCTTTGGCTTATGAGATGTTCTCAGGAAAAACCTTCTGAAGAACCTGATTCTCTTCCATGCAAGCCCACTCATGTACCTCCTGATCATTCTAAGCTCTTAAGAGTCCTCCTCCAAGTAACCCACTATCAGGTCACAACAGCAAGAGAGTTTTGAGTCTATATTGTAGAAAAGTATGAGGAGTGTCAAGACAAGGAAAAAGAGGATGATGAATCAAAGGGAATTTGTTACTGACAAGAGTGTTCCAGTAAGTGGGATTGACAAAAATGCTCCAAAGGAACCTGGTTCCTTAATACAAAAATCTACGAGAGCTCAAAAGTCCATGGATAAAGCTTTTGATGAAACTATTGAGAAACAAAATGGTACATCCGTGAAGGGCAGCAACAAGTCTAAAAAGAGTCAAGTTGAGCAAGCCATATCTGAAGATGATATTGGGGGTTTAGTAAGATAGAAAGGAAAGTCTGTTGAAGGATCTAGCAAATGAAAATGGGAAACTGTTAGAGAACCGGGTGCTCTGAGGATCATGCCCAGTGATAGTGGTCTTTGGAAACAGAGATTAAGAACTCAGAAAGTCTTGTGGGGTCGTATTGTAGACATTTCAGAGATGGCCGGTATGAGATATATTCCAGAGATTGTGGAATTTCAACAATGGGAACACTTGTTTGAAGGGATCATGCCGTTGGTGTATGAAGATGCGGTACAAACTTTTTACGCAGCTCTCTTCACTGTTGAGGGGGATCACATTTGGGCGCTAGTAAATGGAGTAAACATTGTACTCAACGTTTCAGCATTGGGAAAGGTTTTCAGAATTCCATGTGAAGGGATATCCCCAGTCAAGGGTGTCTGTAGTGTAAACTTTAGGAGAACCATCATGAAAGAGCAAGATATTCAGCAGGGGGAACAGGTGCATAAGAAGGTATTTCTTCTTGAGTATTAGCTTCTCTTTGAACTAGTTGTCACACCTCCTTTTTACACACCTACCCCGAAGGATAATGTATAAGGGAGTTTTTCCAATTAAAGTGATATTATTCGAATTTGGATTATTTATTTATTTAGAGTCGCCACTTGGGATAGGTTTGGCTTTTGGTGTCCCAAGTCACTGGTTTATCTTGAATCCCAATTCGAGGAAATTTCGACTTCCCGAATGGAGTCTGCGAACCAGAAATTTTGAATAAGGAATTCTGTTGACCCGAGGGAAGGTGTTAGGCACCCCCGAATCCTGTGAATCTAGCACGGTCTCTTAAACTATTATAATTGGCTAAAATCTGATTTATTATACATGTCACGCTATAGTGCAATTTTGAAATTATTTACCGCTTTTAATTAATAATTTTTAGGAAATTGAACGCCGTTTCAAACATATTTTTGGATCACGTCACATGAAATGCACCCGGATCCTCGACACATTTTATTCAACGTTTTGGGATTTGGACTTGGGTCGCATGAAATACACACCCGAATTTAAGAAGGTAAAATTATTAAGAACGCGCCTAAAGAAACTACGTGTTATTAACTTTGCGGGAGGACATGAAAATTCGCTAAATGGCACGGCCCGAGTTCTAAACATTTTTATAGAAAACAATTGAGAGGGCCACACTATTTATGAATTTTTTTTTGGTGCGGTGCACCTCATTTTATTTTAAGTCCAACCTAAAAGAACTATGATTTTCTATTAAGTATTGTCTCTAAAAGCCCATGAATTAACATCGTGAATCAATTATTGTTAAGAGTATTCAGATCCGAATTTAAGCAAAAGACCTCCCTTATTCAAAAATACCTTCAATTTAAATTCACTACTAAACTTTTAAAAGGCCCAACTGGTGTTACAAATCTTTGCCCTGCAAAATAGGGCCTTCAAACTCAACTTGGTAAGAAGTTGTCTCAAAACTGGGCCTCAGCGTGAGCCTAATTCGAAAGCGACTCCAACAGTTTACAATTGGGAAGATATCAATTCACAAACAATAGGCGGTTCTTGGGCTGATTCTTATATAACTGAGCCCAAGCTCATTTAACCTAGAGCTATTATGTTTGGATCTAGAATCGAACTCCAAGTTCGAAAGTTCAGACAGGCTTAAACATAATTAATTCCAACACAAGCATATAAAACTGAAAATTTGAGCTTCTGATTTTAACTCTTTGACACTAATTAGCCTAAAATCAATCAGGTTCATTTTAAGCAATGCTTAGGCTTGGAAATGAATCCAAATTTGAACAAGGTTAGCCTTCAATGGGTGACAGGATCCTTAGCTCAAATTTGCGATTCGATTCACAGGCCTTCTCTTTTACACTTCATTTTTAGCGTAGATAGAGGACAAACAAAGGTGATATACATGTCTAAAGCTAAGAAAATGATTGAGCCCAAGCTCATTTAACCTATGAGAATTAAGCATTGAAGCATGGAATTGTTTCACACAGGCGTTAAATCACAGAATTAGATCTAATACCAACTTATACAGTAATCCAGCAATCACTTATAGGTTCACATAACATTTTAACATAAACTTCAAGCTAACATTTAAAGCTGGATGTAAAGCTTAGAGGATACTCAAGGATTTACACACAGATGGATAATAATAGAACCCAATAAATTCTATATTCATTTAAACTAGCATGAATCATGAAACTGTCCTACATTATGACAACTAGAGTAAACAAACAAAAGTTTAAATACGCCATAGTCTCCACAGTCCTCAATTAATTACAAGATGAAGATTCAGCTAATCATGAGAACTAATGGAACTACATTAGACCAACTGAACACAGATGAACATGAGAAGTCATGCAAAGCCTTTATTTCATTCTTAAATTAAGGTCTACATCAGGGCAAAAGCATGATATGTACCTGGAATTTGAAGAGAAAACAATAGTAGATATTAGCAAGCAATACTTAAACTCAACAGGTACAGCAGTAGTAGCTTCAACACAAGACAACAGTCTCAAAACCAGATGTACAGTCCACCAAACAATGTCAAACAGCCCATGAAATGATTTGCAGAAATTTAAAACCAGCAAACAAACGAAACAGATCTTGTATGAACTGAGAATTTGATTTAAAAGCTGGAATTCAAGCTCATCTTAAGGAAATCTTCAATGAAACAGTATTTTTGGAGTTTTTGTGTATATTTTTTTGGTTTTTGAAGAACTAAGATCTAAAGGAGCTTTCTCACTCACAGACTTCAGTTTTTGTTTTTGAATTTGAAATTCAAATTTTTAGATGTTCAAAACTTGTAGGAACTTTTGGGGAGAATTTTTTCAGATGCCAAAACTTGTAGGAACTTTTGGGGAGAATTTTTTCAGATGCCAAAACTTGTGAAGGAAGGCAGTATAGACTACCTTTTATAGGCAAAACTAAGGGCTTCTCTCAGATTTTCAATTTACATCCTTAGCCCCTCTTTTATTTTCAATTTTTAGCTAGTTAGTCCCTAAGGTTTTGACTTGTTGCCTAAGATACTACTCTTAAGTTCCTGAAATTGTAATTGGAACCCCATATAGAATATTTTAGGGGTTTTCAATTCAGTTATTTGCAGGATTCCTTATCTATTGAATTACCTATATTACCCCTGAACTAGTCTGAAATTACTAACCCACCTCAGCCCTGTTAACTAACCAAACAACCATGTTAGTCAATATTAAACTAGAGGCTAATCGGTTATAACCAAACAGAGTTTAAAATTTTAACTAACCAATCTAATTAATTGAAATTCGACTTTAACTTTAATGAACACTAATATCCTAAGGTCAAAACAGTGAATTAACAATTAACTAACAAGTAAAAATGGAAACTAAAGTAGAATTCATGTCACCAGCAAACAATCATGCATCGAAGTCAAACATACAAAAATATGAATCAAACCGAATCGAAATTAATTCTAAGAGAACTGGACAGAAAAAAAAAATCGAATTTAACTAAACTACTCAATAAAAGTAAAAAAATTAAAGAACTAAACACTTAATTAAAACAAAAATTAAACTAGAAATCAGAAATCATGCGAACAGAATCAACCATAAACAAAATCAAAAACAAAAATTAAACTAAAAATCAAAAAACCATGAGAACAGAATCAATCATAAAAAAAATAATCAAACAAGGAAGAAAGAAAAGAAAAGATAACTTACTTATTTAAAACTAATTCGACCATCCTCGAATTTGGCCCCCAAGTAATGTTATGTGTTTATTCTTGATAAGAACAAACACATAGCATTACCTTGGAACCAATTCGAACCCCGACCCTTCTTCAGAAACTTGAACCAATTTTGAAAGAAACCCTAGATCTAAAATTCGTAAAGTTTTAGTTGGATTTAGAAAGAATTGTTTTGGGATTTAGGTAGAGGAGGGTGAAGAGAGTATAGGGTGTGAGTATGAAGTGATTTGGAGGCGGCGGCGCCACCGGAGAAAATGTGGCGGCGCTAGGGTTTTGCGGATTCGAGGAACTCTGGTGGGATTTGAGAGGAACTGAAGTCGGATGCTGAAAGAGGAGAAGGAGAGGATACTAGGGTGTTAATCTTGTTGGGTTTGGATGATTTAGGGTTTTGGACGGAATCTTCTAATCAAGATTCGAGAGGATTGGCTAGTATTTGAAGAAAACTTATCACGGATTTGGAGAGGGGAGAGGAAGGTGATTCAGGGGTGTATTTTGGGGTTGTTTGGAGACATGTCGCCGATGGAGACGATTTTCGGCCGGCGGCGGACGGCGGAGACGGGAAAGGGGTCTCTAGGGTTCATTGGTGAGAGAGACAAAATGGGGTAGGGGTTCTGAGGGGGGTGGTACCATTCGGACAATTTTATACTTAAGTAACCAAGCTTCTGGTCGTTGGATCATGTATCCTCGACGACTCAAATTTCACGGAATCAAAACGGTGTCGTTTTCTTAATACGAGATCCGAACCGGGTTTCCTGAGATGGACTGTACCAATTTTGAACGGGTTTGGGGAGGAGTTTTGGGCTGGTGTTATTTATTTGAAAATCGACCCAAATTAACAAACAACCAATTAATTCTTTAAAAATCCTCTCTTTCAATCTTTATTTGTTTTTCTTTCTTTCTTTCTTTTGTTTTAATTTTAACACTAAAAATAAACCTCACAATTAATCTAAAACACTTAATTAGGACAAAATTAATCTAATATCAATTTAATAAATTAACAAACCTAAAACACAAAATAAAAATCAAACCAAACAAATCAAAAATTCTTTATGATTTTTGGTATTTTCGTACAAGCCTAATTGCTAATTAATCCTAAAAATAAGTAAAAATTCAATCCTAAATGCTCATGTAGTAATTTTGTATTTTTTTTTTTATGAATTATCATTAATAATGCACACAAAAATGCAAACAAAATACAAAATCATGCAATTAATATCCTAAAAATTTAAGTAATAAAAGAAAATTCCTAATTCTAATGAATTTTATAGGAGTAATTAAACGAGGCAAAAATCACATGCTCACAGTTGCCCCTCTTTGCTCGGAGACACGAAGAGTTTTCGGGCAAAGATGAATGAGCAATCATGAGAGATTTTTGCCTGCTTGACATTCCATGATAAGCATTTTTTTAAAACCGTATGACCGAACCCTGCTTCAAAGGTTGCCTGCATATCCTTGGCTATAAAGGAATCAGGTCAGTGTAGTTCTGGAAGGGTTGGTAGCGGGGACTACCAGAAGCTATGATTTCACTGCTGTTGTTGCTGCTACTGCTTGCTGACCTCCTTATTAAACCAAAAGGAAAATCAAAGCTAAGCTAGCTATGCCTATCAACTATGAGTTACAAGATTCCTATCTATAATTCTCTTGAAACTTGATCTTGAGTCTTAGCTTATTTTGTTGTGGACTCCGATCTGAATCTTGATGCTCGCAAGTTATAGTTGTTGTTTCTTTCTGCAGCATTGGGTCAAAACGACCGGCGGAGCTCGTGACTTCAATAAATTTTTGAGCAGTCCGCATCTCTGTTCATTTCGGCATTTTGAATTCACTTTTTGTTATTTTTTCTTCTTTTCTTTATTCTGGATTGAGACCCATTCTTTTTTTCATCTCGAACCCTGTTCCTCGAGGTCAGACCTGCTTAAGACATCAAAACAAACAAACAAACGAAATTTTCCGCCGCAATTTTTACTAGGAAAATTTCATGAGTTAGTTGTGACACATATCTAAGCGACAAAATCAGGATTGTGTATCCTTGGGAATGAAGCCAAGTTATGCTAGGAAATGGCCGGGTTATGCTAGAAAAGAAAAAGGTCCTCGAGTTATGCCGGGGATTGAAGGAAAAAGTTTCCTTTGGTTATGCCAGGGAAGTCCACGGGTTATGTAGGGATTGAAAGAAAAAAGGCTCCTTGGGTTATGCTAGGGAGGTCCACGGGTTATGCCGGGATTGAAGAAAAAGGCTCCTTGGGTTATGCCAGGGAGGTCCACGGGTTATGTCGGGATTAAAAGAAAAAGGCTCATTGGGTTATGCCAGGGAGTTCCATGGGTTATGCCGGAATTTAAAAGAAAAAGGCTCCTTGTGTTATGCCAGGGAGGTCCATGGGTTATGCCGGGATTGAAGAAAAAAGGCTCCTTGGGTTATGCTAGGGAGGTCCACGGGTTATGCCTGGATTGAAAGAAAAACGCTCCTTGGGTTATGCCAGGGAGGTCCACGGGTTATGCCGGGATTTAAAAGAAAAAGGCTCCTTGGGTTATTCCAGGGAGATCCACGGGTTATGCCGAGATTGAAAGAAAAAAGGCTCCTTGGGTTATTCCAGGGAGGTCCACGGGTTATGCCAGGATTGGAAGAAAAAGGCTCCTTGGGTTATGCCAGGGAGGTCCGCGGGTTATGCCAGGGTTGAAAGAAAAAGGCTCCTTGGGTTATGCCAGGGAGATCCACGGGTTATGCCAGGATTGAAAGAAAAAATCTCCTTGGGTTATTCTAGGGAGATCCACGGGTTATGCCAGGATTGAAAAAAAAATGCTCCTTGGGTTATGCCAGGGAGGTCCACGGGTTATGTCGCTATATCTAGGGAATGGGGGCCCTATGCTACCATGATTTTTTTTTCATTTTCACTTATTCTTCTTCTTCTTTATTTCTTCTTCTTTTTCTTCTCTTCTTATTTTCTTCCTTTTATTTAGTAAAATGCATGAAAGAATTTGGGGGGGAAACTTCCCATTTCGGTCGGTTCCTCGCTGCAAAGCTATTTCACCGCTTGCGCATTTCTTTTCTCTTTTGGGTTGCACCTGCTTCTTGCGTGGTTGCTTTGAATCACACCTGTTTTAACTTTCAAACAAAGAACAATTTGTTAGTTTGAAATGATGGCTGGTTTTGTGGCCTTGAAAATCTCAATTACTTGATTCTGGCCCGGTTTCTGTTGAGAACTTTGCTGCTTGCTGGCTTTGAGGGTGAATCTCTTTTCAAACCGACCGGATAGACTTTATCTTTGTTGGGTCTAACTCGATACCTCTCCTGCTGACTATGAAGCCCAGACGTTTGCCCGATGGAACTCCAAATGCACATTTAGCCGGGTTCAGCTTCAGATCATACTTGCGCAATCGTTCAAAGAACTTCCTCAAATCTCGAACGTGGTCATCCTGAGTTCGGGACTTGATGATTACGTCGTCCACATACACCTCTATCTCCTGATGCATCATATCATGGAAAATGGCGGTCATGGCCCTCATATAGGTCGATCCAGCATTCTTCAATCCAAATGGCATAACCCGGTAACAGTATGTACCCCAGGGTGTGATGAAAGCTATTTTCTCTGCGTCTTCCTCATCCATCAAAACCTGGTGATATCCTGCGTAGCAATCCACAAAGGATCGTATATCATGTTTGGCGCAGTTATCAACAAGGATGTGGATATTGTGCAAAGGGAAATTGTCTTTGGGACTTGCCCTATTCAAATCTCTATAGTCCACACACACCCGGTTCTTTCCATCTTTTTTCAGAACTGGGACTACATTAGCCAACCATGTATTGTATCGAACTACCCGGATTACTCCTACTTTCAGCTGTTTTGTGATTTCTTCTTTGATCTTATCGTTGATGTCAGTTTTAAACTTTCTTTGTTTTTGTTGGACCGGAAGGCAATGGGGGTAAGTTGGCAACTTATGCACCACTAAATCAACACTCATCCCTGGCATGTCGTCATACGACCAAGCAAACATATCTTTAAACTCAAACAGGAGTTGGATTATTTGCATCTCGGGTTTTTCTTATCTGTGTGAATGCTTATCTTGGTTTCCCGGATTTCCTCAGAAGTTCCCAAGTTAACCGGTTCAGTGTCATTCAAATTTGGCTTAGGTTTGTTCTCAAATTGTTCCAGTTCTCGATTTATTTCCCTAAAAGCCTCTTCTTCATCATATTCCGGTTCTTGGTTCATTATTTCACAATTAGACAGCGTGTTTGGATCTGGGCATGAAGTCCGCAAGCATGTCATGTTATTTATAGCCGCATTATTATAACTGAAAAGAAGAAATAAAACAAGAAAATAAAGAAAATCAGAAAAAATAGAGAGAAAAATGAACGATGAAATATTGATTTCATTTCTTGGAATTTGGGAAGATAACAGGGTTTACATTGGGAAATTAAAGACAAGAAACTAAAAAAAACATCCGAGTTACACCCTGGAATAACTCGGGATGCAGAAAAAGTAGCAGGACAGGTCTATCGGGACTCCCGCCTGATCTAAAATGGAATAGCCCTCCAATTTTGAAGCTTGGCACTTGGTCCCATATACAACACCTCAGCAGTGCTAGTGCCCTCTCCTGGCTGAACCATGTGGGTTTCGTAGAGTACTTTTCTCATTTCCCCACATATTTCTTCAATTTCTTCAGATGTGAAAACCTCATCGTCTTCCTCTTCACTGTACTTAGGTTTGACAAAGGTCACAAACAGATATGGCAATGGCTGTGGCAAGACCCATCCTTCCTTCTTTCTCTCATCTGCCCATTTTACATCATCTGGGGTAGGGTGAAAACCTATCCCGAAGAACTTTTCCGTCGTAGGCAAGGTCACCAGCTCAGACATGCCTTGGAGAGTCTTTCCAAGTCACCCTTCTTCATGCTGATCTGCCACCACAACTTCAAATGCTTGGTAAACTATGTGCTCACTACCCTCTCTGGCTTCTAAGAATGAGACATATGGGTCCCGATAGATCGACTGTTTATCTTCCCCATGGACCACGATTTCTTGATCCTCATATTCGAATTTTACCATTTGGTGGAGAATAGAAGGCACGGCTCTAGCGGCATGGATCCAAGGCCTTCCTAGAAGAAACTTATAAGATGTATCCATATCCAGCACTTGGAATGTCACCTTGAAATCCACCGGTCTGATGGTCAAGATTAGATCGATTTCCCTGATAGTATCTCTTTTGATGTCGTCAAAGGCTCTCATACAGACATTGTTGGGAAGAATTCTTCCGGTCACGATTTCCATACGTTGCAGTGTGGAGAGTGGGAAAATATCAACACCCGAGCCTCCATCTACCATGACTCGCTTAACATAATATCCCTCACAATTGACAGTCAAGTGCAAGACCTTGTTGTGAGCGACTCCCTCTGGAGGCAAGTCATTTTTGCTGAAAGAGATTTGATTGACGGCAAAGAACCTTTCCACCATCCTTTCAAGTTGTTCTACCGAAGTTTCAGCCGGTACATAGGCTTCATTCAGAGTTTTCATCAACACCATTTGATGCTCAGGGGATTTCAACACTAATGACAGTAAGGACACTTGCTCAGGACATTTCCTCAACTGATCGACCACCTCGTAATCAGCCATTTTCATCTTTTGAAAGAAAACTTCCGCTTCCTCAGCAATCACAGGTTTCTTAGGCGGGAAACGCCTTTTGGTAGCATTGTTTACCTCTTCTATATTTGAGTACTTTTCGGCGGGAACATTTTTTGGAAACCCTCCCAGGATTTCTTTCCCTTTATACGTAACCACCGTCTGATGGTAGTTCTATGGTACTGCAGCAGGGTTGGTCAGAGGCTTCTATGGTACGCATCCAATAACCACTGGCTCACTCAGGCGAGGTGGTTTGATTGTCCCCCGTACCACATAGGCTTGCTTGGGTACTTACACTTGCGTTCCCTTTTTTACTTCCAATTTGTTTAGAGGGTTCACAATCAGCTTCTTTTCTTGACGGCCTTGCGGGATATAGAGAATTCCGTCCTTGTGAGGTATCGCTTCTGTTTTGGCTTCAGTTTTCCTTTCCGGCTTCGCCTTGGTGATTTTGTTTTTCTTATCCCCTTTATCTTGCTTTGGGGCCACTTTTCGCTTTCTTTCTGCATCGGCAATAGCAATGATGGCTTTTAAGTTTGGATCGAACTCTTTATCCTCGCAGATCATTCCAATCACAGGTCCATTATTGTGAGCTGGCAAAGGATTGTTGGTCACAAAAATGTGAGTCCCCGTCCCTCAGCACTATCTTCCCCTACTCTATCAAGTCTTCCACGGCTCTCTTCAATGTCCAACAGTTTTCTGTATCATGCCCTCGACTCATGAGTGGTAAGCACATCGGGCGCCACACTGATAGGATGGTGATTCTGGGTTTTTCCTGTTTGGAGGTATGGGCTGCAGCAAATTCATTTGAATAAGCTTCGGGAACAGACTGGAGTACGGTTCACCGATTGGTGTAAAGTTTGGTCTTTTGGGTGGTTCCTGAGGACGGAAGTTATTCTACTGAGGTCGAGGATTATAGTGGTTCTGGTGGAGAGGCTGATTTCTTGGGAATGAAGGTTGATTTTTGTTAGCATGTGGCTGCGGCCGGCCAAAGGGTTGAGCATTCATGACTGCATAAATTGGAGGAGCACAAGCCATATCGTGACGAGGGTAGTAATGTCAAGGGGTTCTTTCAGAAAACACATGTCTAGGAGCCCGGTATCTTCTACCCCTAATGTCGCCATAACCGTTTCCTCTTTCTTTTTACCTTTGGCCATTCCTCCAGACCCGCCTTGGATGGCTTGGGAGGTTGCTCTGATGGCCGACTGACTCAAAATCCTACCCGTTTTCAAACCGTTCTCTACCATTTCACCAAGTTTGATTGCCTCTACAAAAGTTTTGCCCATGGCCGACATCATGTTCTGGAAGTAATCTACTTCCTGGGCCTGAAGGAAGACAGTGACCATTTCTACTTCATCCATGGGAGGTTTCACCCTTGATGCCTGTTCACGCCATTTAATAGCATATTCTCTGAAGCTTTCCGATGGTTTCTTCTTCAAATTTGCCAAGGAGTTCCGGTCTGGTGCGATGTCGATGTTGTATTGAAACTGCCTTACAAAATCTCTGGCAAGATCGTCCCAAATGTGCCATCGTGAGACGTCTTGGTCCATATACCACTCTGAGGCAATGCCTACTAAGCTTTCTCTGAAGTATGCCATCAACAACTCTTCTTTTCCACCGGCCCCGCGCAACTGATTACAATACTTTTTCTGGTGAGCAATGGGATCGCAATGCCCATCATACTTTTTAAACTTTGGCATTTTAAATCCATGGGCAGGTGCACGTGAGGAAACATGCACAGATCAGTATAAGAAACACTTTTTTGCCCGCTTAAGCCTTGCATATTCTTTAAGCTCTGCTCAACGCTCCTCATTCTTTTCGCCATCTCATCTTGTTCTGGGGCTTTGGGAGTTTTATCTTGCCCTGGTGTAAGCTCAAATGGGGGTGGTTGAGAGTAAGTGTATGTGGGATATTGAGGAGGATCTGCTTGAAATATGTGATTTTGGAAGGTGAAGGCCGAGGAATCAAAAGCGGGCCTAGGTAATGAAGGTTGTGTGGTGGCGGAGCATGGCGGAGCAGTAAAAATATTGGGATCTGTCCCTGATGTGAACACCTGGGGGCATACCTCATAAGGTGTTCCGATAAAGTGAGCAGACGGGGTATTCGGGTGACTGATAGGGATGTTAGAAGTACCCCCGGTTCTCGGGAACAGTTCAGGAAAGCCCGGGATAGCACTTGGAGGTTCCCTGCCATTGGTCCATGCATCCCACATTTCCAACACTTGGAGAAGTAATATCCAGTTCTCTTCCGCAGTGGCAGACTTGGAGGCCGGGATCCCTGAGATGGGGCAGTCTTCAGTGATGAGAACTGGTGGCAGAGTCTGTGAGCACGTGATTTTTACCTCGCTTAAATTACTCCTATAGAATTCATTAAAATTAGGATTTTCTTTTCTTATTTGAATTTTAGGGAATTAACTGCATAATTTTTGTGATTGTTGGCATGTTTGTGAATTTTTTTTAATTAATTAATGTAACTCATGAAAAATACAAAAATAGCATACTTGCATCTAAGACCCAATTCTAGATTTTTTTTAGTTAATTAGTACCATAAAAATAAGAAAAAATAACCAAAATAGCCATTTTTACGTTTTGTTTAGCTTTCTTTTTAAATTGGGATTTAGTTAGTGTTAGGAAAATTAATTGGTTTGAGTTTACTTTAATTCTTTGTTATTTTTAATTTTAATTTTTATGGCTTTTAACAAAAACAAAATCAAGAAAAAGAAATGAAAATAGTTTGAATTTAAATAAAAGAAGAGAAATTAATTGAAAAAGAAATAAAAGAGAAAAAGAGAGGTCTGAGTTGGGCTTAGCTTGTTAAATTCGTTGGCCCAAGCCAAAATCCCCAAATCCGTTTGAAATTTGGCCCAATCCGTCTCCCATTCGGTCCAGTCTCTAGAAGAGACGAAATGACGTCGTTTAGGTTTAGGCAATCTGAGCCGTCGAGGATACGTGATCCAACGGCTCAGAACTAGGGTAAATTTAATATATAATTGTCGTATCGTCCCTAACCCCCCCCCCCCAATTCACCGTCTCAGATCACCCCATATACACCACCACACTTCCGTCGCCCTCCGTCGTCCACTGCCGGTCGGAAATTGCCTCCACCGGCGGCAAGTCCCCAATGACCACCAAATTACTCCCCTCCACCTCTTTATCTCGAATCCACAATTTGTTTCTTTCAAACATCACCCAAACTCTTCAAATAATTCAAACCCTAGCGCCGGCAGCGCCGGCACCCAAACCCCACCAAAATCACACCCCACAACCGTCTCACCCTCCTCTACCTAAACCCCAAACTATTTTCCCCCAAATCCAACCGCAACTCCTCAGATTTTAGATCTAGGGTTCCGTTCAAAAGTGTTCAAGCCTTCCAATATTAGACAGTGTTCGAAAAGGTCTTGGAATTATATTATGTGTTTGTTCTTGGTAAGAACAAACATATAATATTATTTGAAGACCAAATTCGAAGTCAGTCCAATCGAAGAATAAATCAATAAGTTTCTTCTTGGGTTTTCGATTTTATTTTTGTTCATGGTCAATTCTGTTCTTGTGATTGTTTTGATTTTTAGTTTAATTTTTGTTTTGATTTGGTTTATGGTTAATCATGTTTTTGTGATTTCTGATTATAGTTTAATTTTGTTTCGATGTGTGTTTTTATTTGAATTCAGTGTTGTTTCTACTAGTATAGGTTTTAATTTTCTCTTAATCTTTATCTAATCCTGTTTAATTAGTGTTTGATTTTTAATTTTTTATTTTTAGTGTTTAGTTTAATCAGTAATCTTTTTTGTTGCTATATCAGTTTAATTTTAATTTTTTTTAGTCTTAGCCTTAGGACATTTGTGCCAATCAGAATTATTTTCTAATTTTCACTGATTAACTTGATTGTTAGGATTTCTATTAGTTTTAGTTGTTCGGATATAGCTGAATTAGAATTATTTGTTTTAACTATAGTTGAATTTTAACAAGGTTAATAGGGCTGGGTTGGGTTAGTAATTTCAGAACTAGTGAAAGGGTAATTGGAGTAATTCAAAGTAGGGAATCCTGCAAAATAACTGATTTGGAAAACCCTAGAACATTCTAGATGGGGTTCCAATGAGAGTTTTAGTAACTTAGTGCAGTAACTTGGGCAACAAGTCAACAAATAAAGGACTAATTAAGAAAAATTGAAAAATAAAAGAGGGACTAACGGTGTAAAACTTAAATCTGAGAGAACCCTCAATTTTGCCATAAAAGGCAGTCCCTACTGCCTTGTTTTACAAGTTTGCATCTGAAAATTCCCCCCAAAATTTTCTACAAGTTTTGAGATTTGAAATTTGAATTAAAAAATTCGAAAACCCAAATTTGAAATCTGAAGAGTGTGAAAATCCTCCTAGATCTAAAACCTTCTAAAAACCAAAAAAAATAACACAAAACTCCAAAAAAATACTGTTCTATTGAAATTCTTAGGTTAATTTTGAGTTTTTAGCTGTTGATTTGCATCTTCTAGTTTAGATAAGGATATATTTCTAGTTGCTGAAGTTTCAGAAGTGTTCGTGGGTTAATTTTGAGTCTATTTGGGTTCAATCAACTCTGTTTTGGCTATTTGTTGGTGCTATTCCTCTGTCATTCAGTCCTGGGCTACTGTGATGATGTTTTGGGTTTAATATTGATCTTGTGTCGTTGATTTCAACTGTTGATTGTTGTTTGCCACTGTTGATCCCTTCTTCCTTTACTTTTCTTCGATTCCAGGTATATTTCTCGACCCAGGTGATCTGGAAGTTTGAAGTAATCTGTATGAACCACCTTTGGGATTAAATGATGAAGAAGTGCTTGTTTTTCATATAAATTCTCCTATAGTCATTACTGGCTTTAATACTTAGCTGTAGTATTCACTCGAACAAATACTTGTTTATTAGGACTATTTGTATTAAGTAGGACTATTTGGACTGTTTGAATTGTAATGCTCTATTGTAGACTGTTGAATTCGTGAGTTGCATTCCTTCACATCCGCAATGTCAAACTTTGTTTAGAATCTCTAAAAAAATAATAGTTTAGTATAGTAGTACTTAGTTTGATATAGTTTTTTTAGCATAATAATGATATGCGGGCATTGATAGACTTGTTGTTTGGAAATTGATATATTCACATCATTGATTAAACAATGATGGATTGAGTGTATGAATTCTTAAGTAGAAATGTCTAGCTTTAAGTTTTCCTATTTTTTTTAGTATTCTGCCATTTTCATAGCTTCTTTTCATTTCGGTACTTGAATCAACTGCAAAACATGCTTAAAAGTTTAAAAAAAATGGATTTCATGTTATTTTTAAAGAGTAGAATTTCAGAGATAAACCAAAACCTATAACCTGAGCATAAGCCCACATTACTACCTAGGTTGATTGGGCTCATGATGACTGGGCCTAATGTTAGCCCAGCCACAGTAGTACCTAATCCAAACACCTTCAGCCTGAACCCAATTAAGTCTATGGGATTTGACCTTGAGTCCCATGACCTGTTGGATATCAATTTGGGCCTACCCTAAGGCCTAAGCTTCAGACAATTTCCAAATAACTTTAAATACAAAAATAAAAATCAGACAGTCTCACGGGCTGGCTTTTGAGGCCCAACACGCTGGAAGCCTCATCCTGCTTGTCGAAGCCATTTGATTTAAGGGTTCTTAAATTCGAATTATAATTTGTGCCTTCCAAGCTAAGTAGCACATTTGAATTAGGAGGTTTTCCTCTTGTTTAAATGTGGACTTGAGTTTGAGGCCCGAATTCCTTGAATTTTTTTATAACAATAATTAATAATGCTAATCAATTAGGGCCCTTTCAGAGACAATACTTAATAGAAAATTAGTAGTTCTTTTAGGTTGGCCTTAAAATAAGAACGAGGTGCGTCGCGCCAAACAAAATTCATAAATAGCGTGGCCCTCTTAATTGCTTTCTATAAAAAATATTTAGAACTCGGGACGTGCCATTCATCGAATTATTATGGCCTCTCGCAAAGTTAACAACACGTTAGTCGCTTTAGGCGCGTTCTTTAATAATCTTACCTTCCTAAATTCGGGTGTACATTTCATGTGACCCAAATCCAAATATCAAAACGTTGAATAAACTGTGTCGAGGATCCGAGTGCATTTCATGTGACGTGATCTAAAAATATGTTTTAAACAACGTTCAATTTCTTAAAAATTTTAATTAAAAGCGGTAAATAAATTCTAAAATAATTGCAACATAGGATGCGATGTATTAAAATCAAATTTTTAGCCAATTATAATAGTTTAAGCGACCGTGCTAGAGCCACGGTATCCGGGGGTTGCCTAACACCTTCCCTCAGGTTAATAGAATTCCTTATTCAGAATTTCTGGTTTGCAGACTCCATTCGAAAAGTCGAAATTTCCTCGATTTAGGGTTCAAGATAAACCGGTGACTTGGGACACCAAAAGCCAAACCTATCCCAAGTGGCAACTCTGAAATGAATAAATAATCTCATTTCGAATAATGTTAATTTAAATGAAAAAACTCCCTTATACATTATTCTTCGGGGTAGGTGTGTAAAAAAGAAGGTGTGACAGAGTCATTTCAGACGACATCTCTATACTTCCTTTTGATCTGGTGAAATATCGATGTAATGCCAGCTTACCACAAACCAACCACCGTTTCTAAATGCCTAAGCTGGAATTTGGACAGCAACAATGGTTAGTTTGAAACAAGTAACAGATAAGTAACCGCACATTGGGGTGTGATGCACCTATACAGTTCAATGAGTGTCTACATGTTTGCCACGGTTGCATGCGTCATCCCGGCTTTTCTTTCCCGTTTCTTTTCTTTTGATTTCTTTTTCCTTGCTCTTCCTTTGCTTTCTGGTTTTCTTTGATTTTTCTTTCCTCTCCATTTTTCTTTTCTTTCTGGCCTTTCTCTTTTTTGTTTCTTTTCCACTCTGTTTTTCCGTTTATTTCCTTCTCGTATTTCTTTTTTCTCTCTTTTTCTTAGGAGTACGGTCGAATCTTATAGAGATTGTCTACGTATCATGACCCCGCATGAATCAGATCAAAGCGTAGTTCTTGCAAATAAATGCAAAATAAAGAAATAAATTTTTTTGGATTTTTCAATTTTTCATTAATAAAACTCTGATTACAAAGATACTAGACTATTTATTTTTATTAAAAAGGAAAATTACAAAACAGACTCAAAATAACAAAATACAGACTCGATAACTAGGAATACATCAAAGCTTCAAATCCTGGGGCCCGCGGAGCATCATTCGGCATCGCCGCAGGCCTGCGTGCAAGACCCCTTTGTAACTGCTCCAAATCATTCATAACTTGACGAACAAATATCATCACTGTAGAAAAGAAAGTGGTACGACCCATTCTTTCGCCGGCTTGACATTTCATGACAATATAATCTGCAATGCCTCTAATTATTTCCCTGATCCGGCCCTTTTCCTAGAGTAGTCGGCTTATCTGCTGGTTGCGAGCTTCTAACACCTGGGAGTCGTGGAAGTGATGGTCTTGCAACAGCTTTATTTCTTTTTCCATCTCGGCGATTAGCCTATAGCATTGTTCCCTCTCAGCCTAAAATTCTTTGTCCTATCGGGCTGCCTTATCTTCAAGGGTGTTCATTTTTCTTTTCAGATTAGCAATGGTTCCCTCGTAATTCCTTTTCATTTGTTGCACAAATTGCGCTCTTTCCTCTATCTTTTTTTCCCACTGTGCCCAGATTTTTTCCATATTTCCTTCAGATTTCTCCAACTCTTCTTGGCATTCTATGACTTGCTTCTTCAGCCCTTTTATCAACCTCTCATCAGACCAACTTCTTTCTTGTTTTTTAGCCGCTATTTTAATTTGTTGGATTTGAGCCTTGAGAGCTTCATTCTCTTGGGTCAGTTTCTTTTTGTCACCTTTATCAGTCGCAGTTTGCACACTCTTTTCGAATTGAAGATGTCGGACCTGCTGCTCCAACTCCCCTATTCTGGCTCGGTATTCCTTTTCCTTGGCTAGCCAATCCCATTGTACCCGGGGCCCGTCAGTGAATTATTGTACATGTGGCCTTTTGGCGGGTCTCTCGGGAATTTGAAATCTTTTGCCAAACCAGGTCAAGTATTTGGGGTCCACTTCGCCTCTGGCCCGATTATGTACTATAGTCTTAGGCTCAAGGAACCTGCACTCATTCCATATTTATCGGATTTTTCCTTCCGAAAATGCAGCTTTTGGGCCTAAATCAATGATTTGTCTGCTCAGGTCTTCGTCATTGTGAACAGTTTGGAATCTTCCTAGTTGTCGCAGGACTCGGTAGGGAGCATAGGGTTGGATGCTTCGAATGCCCATCAAAAGAATATAAGGTACTTCTGCCGATGTGTACACCGCCTCAGTAGCAGAAAGCCATCCGAAAGCCCATTCAACTTTATTCGCAGTCAAAGATCTCAAGCATGACAACCAAGCCTCAATGCCCTCGGGGAACTCAATACCTGTTACCCGGGTTCCAAACTCCGCAATAAAACTTAGCCTGGTTAAACCATAGTTCATATACCCCGTGCTATGACAAAGGTGCTCCTATATCCATAGTTGTAGTAACAGATTGCAACCCTGAAAGAATTTTACACCCTCTAGGCACATGGTCAAAGCTCGATACATTTCCGCCACAATCAGGGGAACCACCGTGCTATTAGACTTCTTTATGGCAACATCCAACGTTCCTACAAGGCTGATGTCTATGTGACCGTCTTTTCGTGGACAGACCACGACTCCCAAAAAAGCTACCATGAAAGCCAATCCCCGCCGGGCCTCCTATTTATCTTTATTTCTGGCATTTGTCAAACCGGCGTTGGGCTCCTCAAAACCTTTCAGGTTGCCATATCGGTGGTATAAGAAATGAACTGCGCAACACCCTTCTGATAGATGCTTGTCTTGAATGTCCCGACTAATGCTCAACACGTTCAAGAATCTGTGGAGGGTTACCGGTCTCGGTGCCAATGGGTATCTACTCCTGAGGTTCCCGTTGAGACCTGCATATCCCGCAATCTCCTCTAGTGTGGGTGTAAGCTCAAAGTCCAAAAACCGAAATACATTACGATTTGGGTCCCAGAATGGTATCAGTGCCTCAATAATATCCGTTCTTTGTTTGATGTTCAACAATCCAACGAGACCACCCAAAACCTTGACCACGGTTTCTCTGCTACCTTTTCCCAAGTCATTCCACCACATGTGGAGCTTCAAAGGGATCTCACTCAATACTGAGAAGGGTTCAATGTCAGTGGTATTCATCCTGCACATTTATTTAAAGGGGATTTAATGACTTATTTTGACCTAATAGAAAAAATGGCTATTTTTGCAAAAATTTTCTTTAGAAAAAACAAGGACTTGGTTTTGTAGATACGGCCTTTCAGCACTTTTGGGAGGAAGATTTTAAGGCTGTGCCCGCAAACTATTTAAATTGACTCAGGGTGGCTGTTCTTGCAAAAATAGCCTTCCGGCGCCTTTTTGGGGACATTCGGCTGATTTTAAAACAAGAATGGCATCGCCCGACTTATTTTGACAAAAATTAAAATTTTGGTATTTTTGGCTATTTTTGCAAAAAGGGAGGTTGGACCCGATGAGGGTTGCCTATGTATCTCACATCCGGTGAGAATCAAACCAACGTAGTTCGGGCAGATTTGTCAAAACCAAAGATATATTTTTTTGAACAACAATCTTTTCTTTCTTTTTTCAAATATTTTCTTTTTCATTTTTTTCAAAAATCCGGTAGCATTTCGGTACTATTTGGGCATTGGTTTTTCAAAACAAGTAATTACCCTCAATTAGTCCTAACACTGCTATTTTTCTCAATTTTCTCTCATTATATACAAGCCAGTCAACATGCAAAGCCGAGCAAATAAATGCGCAAGTAGCACGTAACATGCATCAGGATGGTCTTTTCATTTCAGGTCACCTGTCCTAGACGGACCCAACCCCTGTGTTGAGTCCCCTAAGTCAAATGCACATGATGCAAAAAAACATTCCTACTAGGGATCCAGCATGAAGTTTTGTTCTTCTAGGTTTAAACCCTAGGTTTATTGGTCTAGACCTGGCTTACCCGAGCAGACAACTCGAGCCGAGGGGGAGGCAGCGTATCGGGGATACAGAAGCTCCGCCGGCTTAGCAAATTATCCAAACCTCGTTCTAAATGGGATATGACTTTAAACAAAAGAGAAGCTACATGAAGTGCACCCTTCTCCATGATGTAGAAGACTCAGAGAGAGAAAGGGATTCGTAACAGTTTATATATACAATTCAACAAATATCAAAGCGGTAAAATATTTAGCACATATAGCATGGAACATGTAGGAAAATCAGATAAAGACAAATATAACAATTATACTAAGCTCGAATTCTTGAACCCTGAATCTATATTCTAGGTTCGTATCCCCAGCAGAGTCGCCAGAGCTGTCACACCTCCTTTTTACACACCTACCCCGAAGGATAATGTATAAGGGAGTTTTTTCAATTAAAGTGACATTATTCGAATTGGGATTATTTATATATTTAGAGTAGCCACTTGGGATAGGTTTGGATTTTAGTGTCCCAAGTCACCGGTTTATCTTGAATCCCAATTCGAGGAAATTTCGACTTCCCGAATGGAGTCTGCGCACCAGAAATTCTGAATAAGGAATTCTGTTGACCCGAAGGAAGGTGTGAGGCACCCCCGAATCCCGTGGTTCTAGCATGGTCTCTTAAACTATTATAATTGGCTAAAATCTAATTTTTTATACATGTCACCCAATAGTACAATTTTGAAATTATTTACCGCTTTTAATTAATAATTTTTAGGAAATTGAACGTTGTTTAAAACATGTTTTTGGATCACGTCACATGAAATGCACCCGGATCCTCGACACATTTTATTCAACGTTTTGGGATTTGGATTTGGGTCGCATGAAATGCACACCCGAATTTAAGAAGGTAAAATTATTAAGAACGCGCCTAAAGCAACTAACGTGTTATTAACTTTGCGGGAGGCCATGAAAATTCGCTAAATGGCACGTCCCGAGTTCTAAACATTTTTATAGAAAACAATTAAGAGGGCCACGCTATTTATGAATTTTGTTTGGCGCGGCGCACCTCATTTTATTTTAAGGCCAACCTAAAAGAACTATGATTTTTTATTAAGTATTATCTCTAAAAGCCCATGAATTAACATCGTGAATCAATTATTGTTAAGAGTATTCAGATCCGAATTTAAGCAAAAGACCTCCCTTATTAAAAAATTCCTTCAATTTAAATTCAGTACTAAACTTTTAAAAGGCCCAAACTGGTGTTACAAATCTTTGCCCTGCAAAATAGGGCCTTCAACCTCAGCTTGGTAAGAAGCTGTCTTAAAACTAGGCCTCAGCATGAGCCCAATTCGAAAGTGACTCCAACAGTCTACAATTGGGAAGATATCAATTCACAAACAATGGGCAGTTCTTGGGCTGATTCTTATATAACTAGGCCCAAGCTCATTTAACCTAGAGCTGTTATGTTTAGATCTAGAATCGAACTCCAACTTCGAAAGTTCAGACGGGCTTAAACATAATTAATTCCAACACAAGAATATAAAACTGAAAATTTGAGCTTCTGATTTTATCTCTTTGCCACTAATTAGCCTAAAATCAATCAGGTTCATTTTAACCAATGCTTAGGCTTGGGAATGAATCCAAATTTGAACAAGGTTAGCCTTCAATGGATGACAGGATCCTTAGCTCAAATTTGCGATTCGATTCACAGGCCTGCTCTTTTACACTTCATTTTTAGCGTAGATAGAGGACAAACAAAGGTGATATACATGTTCAAAGCTAAGAAAATAATTGAGTTTTATTTTTGGCAGATCTCAAAATTTAATCAAGTGAACTTAATACTAAGCTATGAGAATTAAGGATTGCAACATGGAATTGTTTCACACATGCGTTAAATCACATAATTAGAGCTAATACCAACTTATACAGTAATCCAACAATCACTTATAGGCTCACATGACATTTTAACGTAAACTTCAAGCTAACATTTAAAGCTGGATGTAAACCTTAGAGGATACTCAAGGATTTACACACAGATGGATAATAATAGAACCCGATAAATTCCATATTCATTTAAACTAGCATGAATCACGAAATTGTCCTACATTATGATAACTAGAGTAAACAAACAAAAGTTTAAATATGACATAGTCTCCACAATTCTCAGTTAATTACAAGATGAAGATTCAGCTAATCATGAGAACTAATGGAACTACATTAGACCAACTAAATACAGATGAACATGAGAAGTCATGCAAAGCCTTTATTTCATTCTTAAATTAAGGTCTACATCAGGGCAAAAGCATGATATGTACCTTGAATTTGAAGAGAAAACAAAAGTAGATATCAGCAAGCAATACTTAAACTCAACAGGTACAGCAGTAGTAGCTTCAACACAAGACAGCAGTCTCAAAACCAAATGTACAGTCCACCAAACAATGTCAAACAGCCCAGGAAATGATTTGCAGAAATTTAAAACCAGCAAACAAACGAAACAGATCTTGTATGAACTGAGAATTTGATTTAAAAGCTGGAATTCAAGCTCATCTTAAGGAAATCTTCAATGAAACAGTATTTTTGGAGTTTTTGTGCTATATTTTTTTGGTTTTTGAAGAAATAAGATCTAAAGGAGCTTTCTCACTCACAGACTTCAGTTTTTGTTTTTGAATTTGAAATTCAAATTTTTAGATGTTCAAAACTTGTAGGAACTTTTGGGGGGAATTTTTTCAGATGCCAAAACTTGTGAAGGAAGGCAGTATAGACTGCCTTTTATAGGCAAAACTAAGGGCTTCTCTCAGATTTTCAATTTACACCCTTAGCCCCTCTTTTATTTTTAATTTTTATCTAGTTAGTCCCTATGGTTTTGACTTGTAGCCTAAGTTACTTCTCTTAAGTTCCTGAAATTGTAATTGGAACCTCATCTAGAATATTCTAGGGGTTTTCAATTCAGTTATTTGCAGGATTCCTTATCTATTGAATTACCTATATTACCCCTGAACTAGTCTGAAATTACTAACCCACCCCAGCCCTGTTAACTAACCAAACAACCATGTTAGTCAATATTAAACTAGAGGCTAATCAGCTATAACCAAACAGAGTTTTAAATTTGAACTAACCAATCTAATTATATGAAATTCGACTTTAACTTTAATGAACACTAATATCATAAGGTCAAAACAGTGAATTAACAATTAACTAACAAGTAAAAATAGAAACTAAAGTAGAATTCATGTCACCAGCAAACAATCATGCATCGAAGTCAAACATACAAAAATATGAATCAAACCAAATCGAAATTAATTCTAAGAGAACTGGATAGAAAAAAAATCGAATTTAACTAAACTACTCAATAAAAGTAAAAAAATTAAAGAACTAAACACTGAATTAAAACAAAAATTAAACTAGAAATCAGAAATCATGCGAACAGAATCAACCATAAACAAAATCAAAAACAAAAATTAAACTAAAAATCAAAAACCATGAGAACAGAATCAATCATAAAAAAAATAACCAAACAAGGAAAAAAGAAAAGAAAAGAAAACTTACTGATTTAAAACTAATTTGACCATCCTCGAATTTGGCCCCCAAATAATGTTATGTGTTTATTCTTGATAAGAACAAACACATAGCATTACCTTGGAACCAATTCGAACCTCGACCCTTCTTCAGAAACTTGAACCAATTTTGAAAGAAACTCTAGATATAAATGGTGTCGTTTTCTTAATACGAGATCCGGACCGAGTTTTCTGAGATAGACTGGACCAATTTTGAACGGGTTTGGGGAGGGGTTTTGGGCTGGTGTTATTTATTTGAAAATCGGCCCAAATTAACAAACAACCTATTAATTCTTTAAAAATCCTCTCTTTCAATCTTTATTTGTTTTTCTTTCTTTCTCTTGTTTTAATTTTAACACTAAAAATAAACCTCACAACTAATCCAAAACACTTAATTAGGATACAATTAATCTAATATCAATTTAAGAAATTAACAAATCTAAAACAAAAATTAAAAATCAAATCAAACAAATCAAAAAATTCTTTATGATTTTTGGTATTTTCGTACAAGCCTAATTGCTAATTGATCCTAAAAATAAGTAAAAATTCAATCCTAAATGCTCATGTAGTAATTTTGTATTTTTTTTATGAATTATCATTATTAATGCACAAAAAAATGCAAATAAAACACAAAATCATGCAATTAATTACTAAAAATTCAAGTAATAAAAGAAAATTCCTAATTCTAATGAATTTTATAGGAGTAATTAAACGAGGCAAAAATCACATGCTCACACTAGTCAATAAGGTTCTCTTACCTTGTTCTGAGAGGCAGTCTATTGCTTTACAAAATCGGATATGGTCTTAATGGAAGCGCTTTATGAGTTTGTCTGAATCAATCTACCAGCAATCATGGTAGATCATATGCGAAAGGTGGCAAACTTTAAAGGTAGGAATCATGGGCTACCATAAGGCTTTCTCCTCACTCAGGTGCTCAGGTTCTACAAGGTCCCCTTGAGGAATCCCAGAGTGGGCAAATGCAAGAAAACCTTCTCTAAGACCACTTTAGAAGAATGTGAATGTGTAAAAAGAGTTGGTGGAAGCATCTCGACCATTTCTCACCTGATCAACACTCAAAATGTAGCTTCTGAAGAGATCAGAAGGTTGAGGGCTCAAAATGCCATACTGGAAACTCAGCTCAGTCAAGTAGTTAAAGGACCTGCTTATATTAATGAAGAAGTTGCCCGATTGACAAAGGAAAATGATAAACTTCGGGCATAATTACTTGAAGAACAGATGTCTGCAAATGCTCGACTGGACCTAGTTCTCAAAACCATTACTGCCTCCTCTTCCAAGTCTCCCTCTCTTAGTGTCCCCTAGGATCCTCTCAGTGACCAACTAATTTTTGGATCTAATATTTTGTGGCTGTTGTTTCTCTTTTGTTTTCCTTGTTTTTGTGATAGGCATGTTGGATTTCACCACTATTGCTCCAGCTTTCCTCAGTACATTGCTAATATTAATGACACAACTTCTCTTTTTGCATGTACATGTTGTTTTCCTCTAGTTTTTCTTTTTTGTCATGTTGTGTGCACATATGTGGCATGAGTTGGCTGTGTTAGACTTCTTTATGCTGATTGCCTGCTTGTGTTTCTTTTTAATGATGCTAAAAGGGGGAAAGGTCAGGGAGACATGGGGAATTGTGTAGAAAGGGTCAGGGAACTTGTGTAGAAACTTATTGCTTGTTGCCAATATGAGGGATCTGATTAAGGGGGAATCAAAAGAAAAAGGTTTCTGGAATTTCTGAAACCCTATCTGGCTATTTCCGTTCTAAACAAATACTATCAATGCCTAAGTTTGTAATCACAAAAAGTGGGAAATTGATGGGTTTTCATTGCTTTATACTTCTTATGTTTTGATGATTTAACAAACTTATTTAAGAACTAGATAGAGAACATGACCACGCGGTATACATTTCAAATGAATAATGTCCAGTATGGTCTCCAGCAAATGAATGAACAACCATAAGGAGGAACACAACAGAGACCTGGTCACCTGGTCCCTTAGGGTTCTCCGATAGAATTACAAGTCAGAGACTGTCCACAATTATTCAAAAGAGGAAAACAACAGGGACCTAGTCCCTTAGGGTTCTCTGACAGAAGTACATGTCAACTGTACAGCTGGAACGTAACAATAGAAAGTGACTGTCTCACAACTGTTACAATAGAGGAACACAATTGGGACATGGTCCCTTAGTATTCTCTGACAGAAGTACAAGTCAACTATACAGTGGGAATACAACTGCACAGAAGTGGCAGTGCAGCAGCCACTTCTCATTGAGAAGAAGCGTGTACCAAGAATTGACATCACAACATTGTGATGTCTTTTGCGATATAACAACCTGGTGCAAGGCACAACAACTTACTTGTGCATTCAGTGATATTCTCTCAAGCATAACATTGTTTATCCGGCATTAAAGTCACTGGTGTGTCAAGAACAAGAAGATAACTCCACTAAGGATCAGTATCTTAATGAGTTTATGTACATCCATAGTTGATTTGTAATCTTGTTATTTGTTCTTCATTGTATCTCTTATCTTGCTTTCTTAGAAGCTTTGTCTTAGGAAAACCAAAAATCTGTAAACTTCCAAGTTTATGTTGTGACTAGGATTAGTCATAAGTTTAAAGTCTTTGTAACTAGGAGAGTTATAAAGTGTCTTGTGGTGAGAGCATCACAATTTAGTTGAAGTCTTTGAAATAGGGTTATTGCAAAGTGGTTTGTAATAGTGAGATTGCAAGTTAGTGAAGTTGAAAGCCTACAAGTGTAGGTCGTGGTTTTTTTATCCCCTTGTGTAGGATTTTTCAATGTAAAAATCCCTTGTCTTCTTTACTTTCAGTTTTAGTAGCATTCTCAGCATTATATCATAGAGGACCAGGTACTCTACAATTTGGTGGACTCATACAAACTAATAGTCCCCTTGACACCAGCGATGCTCCTGGGATCTGATCCATTTGAGCATGAAATTTCTTTGCATTTTGGTCTACTCTCTCATTCATTTCTCTCATGAATCTCATGAACTCGGTTTTGAAAGGGTCATTTGCATTATTAATGCTCCCAGATCCACTACCGGTACCTCCTGCCTCGTCAAAACCAAACTCCTCCCTTGGACTGTAGTTACCAGTTCTTTGGACTGTTTGATTTGCAGGGACGCTAGGAGGAATCAGAGCTCTTCCATTAGCATTATTGGAAGGACCCAATAACTCATGTTTCGACTATTTTATCACCTAATTTGTCTTGAGAGGTGATACATAATTGCTATTTGTTGCTCTCTCAAGATTTTGACCGTTTGAACATGTTCATCATCCACATCATCAGGAGTTGGACTCCTAACATGTCGAGGATTTTTACTTCCGTGACCTTGAGTTGTTTCATCTCCTTCTTTTGCAGGTTTCGCTGGTTGAATCATCACGTTGGACCACGTCATCACTTCATTGTGTTCTCCAACATTATATGAATTGTTGACATCAATAGCTGCCATATCTGATTTTTCTTTTGCTAAGAGAGGAATCAAAATGTGTTAGTAACAAATGAATGGATCAAATCCATATTGTTTACCCGTAAACGATACAATTGAATTTGTAATGTGGTTTATAGACACGTGAACTAATTTGATCCAACAATATAAAATAAAAAAAGAATGAAATTAAAAATGTAAAAATAACTTAAATAAATACAAGCCTGCTGGTATAATGAGCTTCTACAGAACCAGTAGTATGAACAATATTAAGAACAAAAGAAAGCACATAATTTTATAATTTGATAGTAAAATATAGCCTTTGTGTACAAAATATTTTTCATTTGCAATAATGGACTTTCTTCTCCAAAAAAATTTCAAACAATGAAACTTGCTCGAGCTATTCCACTATGGACTTTGTTGCATCCGTCTCCTCACCTGGAAGTATCTTGGTATTTGATAAGATTCGGACGCCTCTTACTCCTGGTTAACTTCACTTGATTCGGGAGCAGGCACCGATTCCTATAATTGCTATACTGCATGCTCCTTCCCTTTGCTACAAGAGACTGTAAATCGCATTCATCTCCGTTGTTGCTGGTTGATCGCCCCTTATCTATTTGAATCCTTCGAGCATTGGTAATTTCAGTAATTAATGATACGTTGACCGTACAACTCTCATCTCGTGCAACCACAGTCTTCCCAGAATGATATTGTGTCCTATATCACCATCCACCACTTCTAAAAGAGTCGTCTTCATCACTCATTTGGCATTCTTGGGAAACAAGATCTCTTCTCGGGTTGTCACTCTTGCGAGGTTGAATCTGACAAGGAGTTTTATGGCTGGAATGATGCTTCTGGTGAGTTTGTCTTGCTCCAATACCCTCCATATTATGATATTGTCCGAACTTCCTTGATCACTAGAACACGTTTGATTTTGAAATCTAGAACATTTAGAGAAATTATCAATGCATCGTTGTGAGGTAGCAACAATTTGTTTGCATCCTCCTTTGTGAAAGTGATATCATCTTCAACAACTTCTCGGAGTCTCTTGCTATGGGTTATTGATACCTTTGTCTTCTTTGCTTCTGAGAAGGTAACTCCGTTGATCTCGTTCCTCCCAAAGATCATGTTGATTGTCTGGTATGGGGGATCTTTTCCTGCTTTCGAGGGTTCCGCGTTATCCGAGTTGTGACCGTAGTTGTTCATGGCCCGATCACTTAAAAATTCTCCAATATGCCCATTCTTCAATAGTTTCTCCACTTCCTCCCGCAGATGTCGGTAGTCCCCATTCTGGTGGCCATTTATCCCGTGGTAATCACACCACAAGTTGGGATCCCTCTGCCTGGAATTGGATCTCATCGACTTCGGGAATCGCGCTTCTTTGATGTTTCTCATAGCTAATACCAACTCCATTATACTAACGTTAAAATTTTATTATGATAGCCTAGGGTAGGAAGGATCTCGCGTACCTGACGTTTCTTTGTCCTGCAATGATCTATTGTTCCGATAGCGATCAGTTCTTTTGTCGGTAATGAACCTGTCTGCCGATCGGAAACCTCTGCCGCATCTTTCGACCCGTTCATAGGGCAAAAATTGGCTCCTTGTAGGTCGTCTATCCGCCTCAAAATTAGCTTTTGATTTTTCTTTATTCTTCTCCCGACCTTTTGTTGATGCTAGAAAGCCGACCTGAACTTCTTCAATCTTATCTTAGACTCATATCGAATGTGAACATCGGCCTAAGTTGTCGCTTGGAATTCAAGCAAGATTTTTTTCCGTTTCCTGGAAGCGTCTCAACTTCTTGCATTTAGACCCTTGGTAAATGCTTCAGCTGCCCATTAATCTGGAATAGCCGGGAGCAACATCCTTTCCTTTTTGGAATCGGGTGACAAACTCCCGCAGCAACTCGAATTCTCCTTATGAAATTCGGAATAGGTAAGCTTTTAGAGCCTGCACCTTTCTAGCCTCGGTATGAGCCTTAATAAAAGAGTCTGCAAGCATCTCAAAGGAATCTATGGAATGCTCAGGTAACAGCGAATACCCAGTCAAGGCTCCCCTCGTGAGAACCTTCCCAAATTTCTTCAGTAAAACAAACTCTATCTCGTGGGGAGCTAAATCATTCCCCTTCACCGCCGTTGTATATATGGTAATATGCTCCTGAGGGTCTGAAGTCCCATCATACTTCGGCTCATCGGGCAATTTAACTCGCTTCAGGAATAATTCTGGTGTTGCGCTCGGTTTGTACGAAAGTTGAGTATATTTCTTTGAGTCTGGTTCTTTCAACACCGACGGTGTGCCCGGGATTTAGTCCATGCGAGTGTTTAATTCCCTCATAAACCGTAAGCGTTCAATCTTGAAGGGATTGTTTTCGTTGTTGGGACCGGACTCGCTCCCACCAACCCCATCGGAGCCAACCTCGCCCTTCGGGATATTGTTGTCGATCCTCTGTGTTGCTTGGCTTGCAGGAGCGCCGGGAGGAACTGGACCTCATTTATTCGCGTTATTGGAAGCCCATGATAACACTTGTTTTAACTCCATCATAACCTTATCCTGCTTTGTGAGGTGGCCTAGAATGATTGCTTGTTGCTCTTGTAGGGCCCTCACCGCATCAACAACATGCTCCTCTTCAGCATCATCGGGAGTCGCCTCCTGAACATATCATGGGTACCGCCTATCGTGGACTGACGAAGCATCGTTCCCCTCATTGTGGGTGTCATTAACTGAATCCTCATGATGAGGCTGGTCTCCTTGAGCCTCAGGACTGTGCGTGTTGTTAACACCATTATCTACCATTTTTGTGGTTTTTTGCTAAGACAAATAATCTAGACATGTTAGTAAAAGAGGCAAGGATCAACTTAATTACACAACTGTCTAGGCCCCACGGTGGGCACCAAACTGTTTACCTGTAAAATGGTACAGTTGAATTTATACGTGATTTCTAGATAAGTGAATAATTGAAGAAATATGCAATACTTTGCCTTGAAATGAAGGTAAAATAGCAGAAACAATGATCCCGGGAACAAAACTTCCGGACACAACAACGATAAAATCAAGGAATAAGAAGGTAAAAATATATAGAGCTTTGAATTGATTATAGCATAAGTTTGCCAGATTCGTGTCCTTACGATGATAATAATGCTCACTATTTATAGCTGCACCTAGGGAATAAGGTCATAAGACCATGCCCTTCTTTAATGTCAATTTTGAGGGCTATTGAAGAAGGTGTAACGGTGAGCAGATATGACAAATTCTCTGTAACGGGCAGTGCAATAAATGCTGTGGAATATTCTCAATTGAATGTTACCGGGAGGAGGGTGTTTATTGCATTTTCACAAATGTCATTCTTTCCGGTGGCAAGCGAAATTGTTGCCTTCGGTGGTGCCTATCATCTATTTTTGGCTCCACGTATCACTCTCTTATGTGACCACTTGGCGTAGCATATTTTACCCTATACTCAGATTAATGTGCATATTTTGCCGAAGATAAAGGTCATAAACATGAGAAGATTTGTGCTACGGAAAATGTTATTTAATTTTTCAATATGCAAAAAAATAGAATAAGAACCTTTTGGAGTCAATTTTTTTTCCTACTTAGTTTAATTATATTTATATCAGTTTGACAAAAACCAACACAAAATTCGGTTGATACACAAAAAAAAACTAATTACATATTAGTTAAGTTAATCTATAGTTAATAATTTCAACTTTTCGCAAACATTTAGAAAGCTTTTGAAATTCAAGATGTAATTGGCTGAAAATCAGAGAATTCGATTTCCAGTCTCTTATTGAAAAGGCAAAGGCTAGAAATGTGATTGTACTTCCAAACTGGATAAGGTGATAAACCCTCATCGTTGAGTTGCTTTACTCTTATCTTCATTGACTCACATTTCCCCTGCAAAGTACAAAACCTCTCACCGAAAATGTCTACCCTTTCATCTTTCACCATATCCCCAACTTTCCTGCACAACCCCAGAAATAGAAACAGAAATCCCTCAATTCAACTTCCAAACTTGTCTCTTAAACCACAAACAGCGCTCACCTTCTCACGTCCCAGACCCAGAATATGCTTATCCACCAGAATGAATGCCGTTGCGGAAGAAGAAACTTCAGTCTCTACAACGGACCCCTCTTCGGAAGCCGCCAGGCGACTTTACATTGGTAACATTCCTCGCACACTCACACCCGATGAGCTCCGTAAAATCGTTGAAGAGCACGCCGCCGTCGAAAAGGCCGAGGTATAAACATGTTTCACACCCAACCAACTAATTCATAAATTTGTCTTTTATTTCCCCCCTTTCTTTTTTACTTAAATTCTTTTACTTGTTATGAGTACTCTAAAGAGATAAGTGCTTCAACTTTTACTCGATCATCATATTTAAGATGGTGGATACCAACTTTAACAACTTGTTTGGATAGTTTTTATGTATCATTTCATAATGTATCGTATAGTATTGTATTGTATCTCTTTTATGTGTATAATGTTTGGATAAATTGTATTGTCGTTTCATAATGTCATGCACGAAGAATAAAATTGTAATATTATAAAGAAAAAATAAGTTACTAGGTAGAATTATTATATATAAAGATAAGGTAAAGGATAAAATAAGATTATTTAATTATTTAATAATATATAAGGGCAACAACAACAACCACAATCCAGTATAATCCCACTTAGTGGAGTCTGGGGAAGGTAGTGTGTACGCAGACCTTACCCCTACCCTGGTTAGAAATACAACAACAAGAAGAAGCCAGTATAATCCCACAAGTGGGGTCTGGGGATAACAAGAATGTTGGTGTAGGGGTTCGAACCTTGTACCACAAGGACAAAAGCATCTTCATAACTACCATAAGGGCAAGGTGAGAGAAAAAGATAAGGTCATGACATGACTGCACCAAATCGATCGTTGCATGAAGTGGCATTTTTCTTTGTTGCGTAACGATGGATTTAACGATACGGTAATATAAAATTTAAGTAACAATCAAAATAAACATTGTATTTAAAGTAACAATACGATACAATACAACAGGTAACAACCATCAAAATACATTGTTTTATTTGATAATTAAGAATAAAAAGATATGGTGGTAGAGTATTAGGGTTGTAGGTTAGGAGGTAGTTGAGTCTTGTCTTACTTCACACCTTTGTAAGACTAGTCGGGTAGTATTTTTTGTCTAAGATAGTTAGTGGCAACGTTGTGTCTTACTATTTCGCTTTTCAATGCAGGACCTTTTGATTAGCTTTTGCTTTTGCTTTCCATCTTTCTTCTAGATTTCATATTGTTCCTATTTTTCCTACGATTTCTGTGGTGATACTAATATTGTCTCATTTTTGTTCTTTTGTTTTCTTGAGCCGAGGGTCTTCCGGAAACAGCCTCTCTACTCCTTCGGGGTCGGGGTAAGGTCTGCGTACACAGTACCCTCCCCAGACCCCGCTAATGGGATTTTACTGGGTGGTTGTTGTTGTTGTTGTTATTTGATAATTAAGAAATCCCTAAGGTGAGCTGATGCACGGTTCAAACTCAGTAGATAATGGCCTGCTCCTCTACCCTTTACCCACTCTTTGCAACCTCAAAATCAGAGGGTGCTGAATGAGATGGAAAACTAACTTACTGGAAAACCATTTACACAAATTCTCAGATGCCTATTAGAGTAAATGGGAGTAAATGGATGGATTGTAATTTGGGGAGCCTGTTACGCAAATTCTCAGATAAAAAAAGAGTTACTCCCTCCGTTCCAGTTTATGTGAACCTGATTTCTTTTTGGTTCGTTCCAAAAAGAATGAACCCTTTCTAAATTTGGAAACAATTTAGCTTAAACATACAATTCTACCCTTAATGAGAAGCTTTTATAACCACACAAACAGTCTGGGCCCTTTTTTAACTTGTTTAGGACCACAAACTCTAAAAGTCTTCATTATTTCTTAAATTCTGTGTCCAGTCAAACAGGTTCACATAAATTGGAACGGAGGGTGTATTAAAGAAGATAGTAAATGGATATTGTGAGTGATTGCTACACTTGTTAACAATTTTCCTGTTTTGGATTGACAGGTTATGTATGATAAGTACTCCAGAAGGAGTCGTAGATTTGGGTTTGTTACCATGACGACAGTTGAGGATGCAAGTGCTGCTGTTGAAAAGCTTAATGGCACTGTAGGGGCATGCGTGCTTTACAATTTATCAACCAACATTAAAGTTATTGAGTTTTGTTCTAGAAAAGGATTGAGTTATTGACATGTTCCATTTTTTTTAATTCCTGAGCAGGAAATTGGAGGTCGTGAAATCAAAGTAAACATAACTGAAAAGCCATTGTCTTCTGTGGGTTCATCACTCATCCAATCGGATGATTCCAAATTTGTTGACAGTCCTCACAAAGTTTATGTTGGTAATCTTGCAAAAAATGTAACTTCAGAGTCGCTCAAGAACGTCTTTTCGGAGAAGGGAAATGTTTTAAGTGCAAAGGTTTCCCGGGTTCCAGGGACCTCAAAGTCTAGTGGATATGGTTTTGTTTCATTCTCTTCTGAAGAGGATGTGGAAGCTGCAATATCATCTCTAAACAATGCGGTGAGTTTATCACTTTTATATTAGATACGCGAGAATTGTTTTACTTTGATGCAATAAAATCCTATATTAGTGTATGGGTTTGTTTCATTTTCTTCCGAAGAGGATGTGGAAGCTACAATATTATCTTCTATTGATGCAGTAAGTTTATCACTTCCTATTAGTTAGATGAGAAATGGCTTTCTCTTATGCAAAAAGTTCCAATGTTCATCAGAAGTAAAAGATGACAACTTTTATTTAACATGCATTGCTAGGATACGAGGTCCTCTATAGTAGGTATGATGAAAAATGTTCCATTTATCACTTCAATACCCCAAATTGTACCGATTATATTTTTCCATTGTATCCAATCCGTAGGCATGATTTGTAAAGGAGCAAATAGTTCATTAAAACAGCTTCTGTAGAATTTTCACTCAATGGAAAAACAATGGCTTTACTTTATTTGCTGGAGATGTAGATTTGTAAGGTTGCCTCTAATTAAATATTGGGTTAAGAAATCATTGAATCAAACTTTTCTCTTTTTCCTTTTTCTTCTAAATGAGTTATATTTTTGTTACTAAGAGGTGTTTATCTTTTACAAGAGATTCAGTGGGTTAGGGAATCATTGAATCAACTTTTGTCTTTTTTCTTTTTCATTTAATATGTTATGTTTCTGGTACTAAGAGGTGTTTATCTTTTATAAGAGATTTAGAGGCATTGGGTAAGAAGAGGTATATGAATGAGTGCTAAATGAAGTAGAGGGACTTGTTTAAGGTTGGTTCTTTGAGCAAAACTACTGCACTAGCATGGTTGCTCCTGCTGATTGTGGAGTAGAGATGTAGTATATTAGATGACTTTTATGAGCTTTGATCTTATTTGTTTTTAGTTGCAATTGCTAGAATGAATACTTGAAGAAAGTAAAGTTGTCAAAAAGAAACCCCTTGAAAAACTTAAGTGCTCAGTCTAGCGTGTTATTGCAGTGCCGGCATGTTTGAAAAACAATCTCATCCGTGTTTAGGCTCACAGCTGAATGTGATAAATAAGACTGATTAAACCACGTCACAATAAGTCTGTTTGAGTTGAATTAATATGTGACCAAGCTTGTGTTTCTCCTTCTTCTGCAGCTGCTTGATGGACAGAAGATTCGTGTAAATAAAGCATAAAACATAACACGCCGTGCACTTAACCAAATGCTATGGAGATTTGGTATTTTTGTCGGAAGCAGAGTGAAGGATCAAGTTGAGACATTTATAGGCTATAGAAGGTTACGTCTTGATTTGGTATGCAAAGAGCTTCAACCTACTGAATACTTCCATGCATTGGGAACAACGTTTTTCTAATGTCTCTTCTAGCATACTGCCATTTGAAAATGATATCGCAATGAAGAATATGCATTCTTGGCCACGCTTATGTAGTTGTTTTGCTTATTGGGCCGAGAAGAAAATTGTTGTATGATCATTTGATGTTCTGGCTAGAACTTTACCATATCACTTCTTACAACATCCGATTTCAACAATTTGTCAGGTGATTGGTGCTTTCTAAGTTTCATATAAAGGGACAGCTTGCCGCATGTTGAGATCTTGGTTTGGATCATAAATGCCCCTAAAATCGAAGTACTTGGTGATATTACGTAGTACTCGTGGACATACATTATTTGCAGACGTTGAAATATTATAAGCAAATCAATATTTGTTTTATAATTTTGTCCATTAATTCAATTTCAACTTGAATTAGAGAAGTTGAAGTTGAAAAACTAGAGGAGTATTTCTAGGTGAAATAATGGGTTTCCACTCGCAAAGTATTAAAGGAGTAACATAATATGTACACAAGGGCTGATATGTTAAGTGTAGATGTACTTGATAAAAGGTTGAAATTGAATTAGTTGTATTGATATATAGCAACACGCCTATCAGCTTATCAATAATGAGAATTCGTCTCTCTCAAGCTGAGCCCACTTTCCTCTTTTACCATAGGCGAACTATCTGATTAACTACCAAGAAAACTCAAGAATCAAGTGTTGACTCATTCATTGAGCTAAGAAGAGAGAGCAGGGATCGAGCTGAATGGTTAGAGTTTAATTTTCTGATTTCTTTTCAATATCTCATTATTTCGCTTACTCGAAGCTTCAATTATGGGAGTAACTCAGGATACGTAGATATAGAAGTAATAAAGTTGTTGCACAAACATCCACTCTATCTACAAGTATTGTGTAATGACACGATAGGTCATTTTTAGTTCTATCTTCCCATTTCATGATTTGAGACCTTACATACTGTTATTTGATGATTTATGACTTGCATGCGTGGTCCGTCTTGATTTCCGAAAAGTTTGATTTTGAACTTAAAAATGGTTGGAGTTGACCACGGTCAATCTTGTTGGTAAACAACCTCGGATCGCTGTTTTGACGATTCGGGTAGGTTTTTTAGGACTTGTACGTATGTTTGATTTGGGTGACCTGAGGCCGTTTCGGGACTTATCTTGAAAAGTCAAACATTTGAACTTAAGAACTTGGAAATCTATGAGTTTTGATGGTTGATTCGTGATTTTAGATATTATTTTGGTGATTTGAGCTTGCGAGCGGGCTCATATGATGTTATTATACTTGTTTGGATGTTTGGAGTGGTGTCTGAGGTGCTCGGGTGAATTTCAAGGTGATTTCTGGCCATTTTTGAAATATTTTCAACAATTGACGTACTGCTGGTGCGTTGTGCATTGTTAATGCGAAGATAGTTTTGCATTCATGAAGAGGAATTGGGGCATGGGTGTTTTATACAAAGTGAACGCGAGGGAGGGGGGAGGGGGGGCTTGCGAACACAAGGGCCTGGGGAGATTTGGCCTTCGCGACACAGCATCCCTCATATGAATCTGTAGGCATGAGCTCTAGGGGCTGGCACAACGGTTCTTCATCGCGAACGTGACAACAGTGTAGCGACTGCGGAGGCTTGGAGAGCGATAGTTTTCGCGAATGCAAAGAGACCTCCATGAACGCGATGGCTAGTTGGCCAGTAACCTTCGCGAACGTGACATGTGCTTTGCGAACGCGAACAACACCTAGCGCGCAGGTATAAAAGGGCTGAAAAACCAGAATTTAGTATTTTCACCATGTTTGAGACCTAAATCACGAATTTAGGAGAATTTTGAGAGGATTTTTATCCCAACTTCATTGGTTAGTAATTTTAACTTATTCTAATTATTTTATGAATTTTCATAGATTTTTATCCCTAAATCTAGTACTTTTAAGTGCAAAAATTAGAGTTTTGAGGAAACACTTATCAGGGCTAATTTTGGTATTTTGGACTTCGATTTGAGTTTCAATTTTGATGCAAATCACATATTTGGAATCAAAAAAGAGTGGATAAACGGGAATTGGTCTTAATTTCGAATTTCAACCATGTGGTTCGAAATTAACTTTTTATTCCAAATGTGATAAGGATCGAACCCATTTGTTATTAAGGTAGTTTTAAAGCTTGTTTTGACTTATTTGAATATTAATTGGTTAAATTTGAGTTTTTTTGGAGGCTTGTGGTAAAGGAAAGACGGTTTTGGAAGGTTGAATTGTTCCGGAAAGTGGTAAGTGTATTGGTTAACCTTAATTTGAGTGAATTCGGTATAATTGTGTTTACTTGCTACGCGTTATACGGCACCATATATGCAAGCTGGCGAGTGTATAAAACTACCTTTGCTTATGTTATGTTGTTTTTATATATCGTATCTTACTTGCTTTAATAGATCGTGAAATTCTTGATGTTATTCATGCTAATGACTATATTGGGATTGTTGAAATATTAGGCGTTGATAATTTATGAAATGTTGGTTTGGTTGTTGGTGCAAAAGTGATGGTTTTCTCCCTTATGATGTGTTATAATTAATCACTCTTGTTGGTATTGTTGTTGTTCTTCACCTTGTTTAGTACTGATTTTACATGTTCTTGATGAGGATGAGCGAATATGCACGTCGAGTGCTTCCGTACTGTGAGGTTGGGAGATGTTGCTCGACGGGTGCTTCCATGCTGTGAGGTTGAGAGATATTGCACGACGGGTGCTTTCGTGCTATGAGATTAAGAGATATTGCACGAGAGGTGGATCGTTCTTGTGAGGAAATGTATATATGTACGACAAGTGTTTTCATGTTATTGTTGTGTTACCGTATGTTCCTTGCTTTTACTATACGGATTGACGACTTGGCTATGTTATTTTGTGGTTGTTTTGAAAGGTCTATTTGGAATTGCTTGTGGAAGCATAACCGTTGTTTACCTTTGTCGTTTCTTTCATTATTTTCTAGGTCTATATCTTTTTGCTATTACACTTGTTAATTCTCTTGTTATCTATCTTGTCGTCTTGCTTGTTACTTTAATTGTCATCTTATTTGTTGTATCTCTCGTTACTTTCTCGTCATTTAATTGCACAGGTTTGTATGTGCGTGTCTTGTCTTAGCCTCGTCACTACCTCATTACGGTTAGGCTCGATACTTACGGAGTATATTGGGTCGGTTGTATTCATACTATACTTTTGCACTTCTTATGCAAATTTTGGTGTTTGACCTAGTGGTACCTAGAGGACGAATTAGCTTGTTGGTTGTGGAAACTCGTGGTAGTGCTACACTCTTGTCCATATGTCTTGGAGTCACCTATCTTATCGTCATGTTAGTGATTATTTGCTTTAAATAGTGTATTATTTATTCCAAACTTTGTATATAGTAGTTCTGTAGACGCTCGTGTACTCAATGACTCCAATTCTGAGAAGTGTTAAAGGGTTGTCAGATTTAGACTTTTTATACATTTTTATTTATTATTTATTTTACCATGTCATTTTATGTTATGTTTTGCCTGTTATTTCTATTATTTTTTGTCTTGCCTAACAAATATTGTTATGTGCGATCACAATACTTTGGTTGGGATTTTGGGTCATGACAAGTTGGTATCAGAGCACTAGGTTGCATAGGTCTCACGATTCATGAGCTATCTTGGTAGAGTCTTGAGGATCGGTATGGAGATAGACTTATCTTCGAAAAGCTATAATGCTTTAAGAAACTTCACTTTCTTTCGTTCTCTATTGTACGGTTTTGTTCTATCTAAAATTTTGAATCTTCTTCTCTTATTCTCTCATAGATGGTGAAAACACATACTTTAGCCGCGACTAAGTAGGATCTAGAGCCCCAAGATGTAGCCACTACCTGTCACAGCCCAAAATTCCGCCATAAAGGTCGTGATGGCACCTTATTCCTAAGAATAGGCAAACCTATTATAAGATGAGATCAACATAATATAACAACTTAAAATTTTAAATAAAAGTTGTGAAATGCCATAACATAGCCAAACGAAAATACAACAGTCATAAATCCCAAAACCCGGTAATACTGAGTCATGGTATCTACTTGGAATACATAAGAAGTCTCAAAAACTACATCATTGTTTGAGATGCATAAACAGTGATAAAGAAATAAAAGGGGGTAACTATGAGTCCTGCAAGCGGAAAACATGGATACCTTAAAATCTCCAACCAGCTCTAACATGCAATCCTATCAATCAGCTTGACTCGGAGTACGTGGATCTGTACAAAAAATATGCAAAAGCATAGTATGCGTACAGCATAGTCAGTACCTGGTATGTATCTTGAATAACCTTGATAGAGTAGTGATGAGGTTCATGTTAAGACACTCATTAATAAAATAACTTGTGCGAAATATCAACAGAAATTGATAGCAAAGCATAACAGAACAAATATCTACAACCTCAAAGACTGTGTACAACAACTCAACGTAAAATAATTCGCGTTCGCCATCAAAATATTAATGGGAACGGGGGATGTGATAAAATATTGAATTCAACAAATACTAATAAAGCACAATGTGGAAAAATTTAAGAAAAAGATATTTGTGATCAAAACATCAACCTTCGATTCTAACACATGAACAATAACAAATAATCACCCCCGATATATCTTATGACGTTTCCCAACAAGCCACCCTTATGTCGTTGCATGCACATTAACAACGGAATTCCACCCTTGTGTCTCTGCATGTACTTAAATAGCCACCCGTATCTCGCCGCGTGTACATTGCAATGAAATGCTTTCCTTATGTCGTCACATGCACATCCCACCCTACACAACAACAATCAACCCGCACAAAACGTATACATGTGCCACAATATCACCAAAATAGCAATACCAAAATCACAACAAGATATAGCCCCACGGCTCAACAACATTGTGTACAAGAATCATAACAATAACATAAGAGCGAGGGGAATATTCCATAATAAAGCATGTTACATATAGAAAACAATCCCAATTCAAGGCATATTAATAGCCTAAGGGCTATTTTGGTAAAGAACCATATATACACGCATGTACACACTCCTCACCTCATGTACACACCGTTTCACATAGCACTAATAATGCAAATTATACCCAATCCTAAGGGGTATTTCCTCCGTACATAGTTAGACAAGATATTACCTCAAATAGGCCCAAACAATACTCTAAAAATTCTTTTTCTTTAAAACTTACCTCTGCTCGCCTCAAATCTAGCCAAAAATGACTTAATAATATCAAACAATGTAAAAGAAACCAATTTCAATTAATAAACCTAAGATCCTTACACTTTTTTTTTTATAAAAGTCAACAAAAGTCAATCCCGGTCCCGCCCGATCGAAATTCAAGTCGAGGGATAGGTCGTGACTACCCATAACCCTATGAGTCCAAATATGTGTTTAGTTATACATCCGAGCCAAATCGACTCTCAAATTTTAAATTTCTATTTTTCAAAGTATAGTAATAAATCCCAAAAATGTTATATCAAATATCATGATTTAGATATTAAAATTCATAAATAATAATGTTATAATATAAATATGGAGTCAAAAATTACTTACCCAATAGCTTTCTATGAACATTCCCTCCTAAAATTGCCTCTTACCTAATCTAGGGCTAAAAATGTGATAAAATGAGACTAAGTCCCAAAATCTCATCTTTTTGTTCAGCTGCAAAAGTTGCAAATGTGATGCCTGCTAAGCCTAGGAATCTCGCAAAAGCGACACACACTTTGTATTTGCAAAGTTAGCACGTTGCCAAAGCAACCTGCCCAGCCCAGACCCATTATGCAAATACGACACTAGCTCTGCAATTGTGAAGTCAATTCACACAGTCAACTATCGCAAATGCGATGCCAACTTTGCAAATACGAGTTCCACAAATGGAAATAGGATCTCGCATTTGTGAGACCTACAGTACTATCAAAGAACCATCAAATTCTGAAACAAATTCAGAATATTCGAAATGCATTTGAAACTCACCCGAGCCCCCGGGACTCCATACCAAACATCCATACAAGTCTACAAATATCATACGAACTCGCCCGCAATCTCAAAATGCAAAAATAACATTTGAAACCATGAAGCGAACACCAAAACACATATAATTCACAATGAAACTCAAGTTGCAAAACTCACAACCAAGTATCCGATGACTATTGTTCCAAAATTTAAACTTGGTCAACATATCCAACTTAAGCCTCCAAACTAAGAACCAATTATTCCAAATCGAGCCAAAACTTCCCTGAAACCCAACCAACCATCCCCGCAAGTGACATAACCACAATTACACCTACTAGAAGCTTCGAAATAGGGAACGGGTCACAAATACACAAAACAACCGGTCAGGTCGATACATCCCCCTCTTAAGGAAACATTCGTCCTCGAACGAGTATAGACATATACCTAAAGTGCCAAAAAGATAAGGATATCGGCTTCGCTGATCATGCTCGATTTCCCAAGTCACCTCCTCGACCGGCTGACCTCTCTATTGAACCTTCATCGATGCAATGATCTTCGACCTTAACTTTCGAACCTGCCTATCCAAAATAGCTACCGGCTCCTCAACATAAGTCAAGTCATTGTCTAATTGCACCGAGCTAAAATCTAACACATGAGACAGATGGTACTGTTGGAGCATGAAAACATGGAACATTGGGTGAACTCCTTATAGCTGGGTAGCAAGGCGAGTCTGTAGGCCACCTTACCAACCCTTTCTAGAACCCCAAAAGGACCAATATACCAAGGGTTCAACTTGACCTTCTTGTCGAACCTTATCAAACCCTTCACAGGCGAAGCTCTAAGTAGAACCCCCTCACCCACAGTGAATTCCACATCGGGAGCCCTCCTGTCCGCATAACTCTTCAATGTACAAAGTTGCTCCTAAATCAACTTCACCTTCGCCAAAGCATCACAAACCAAATCAGTGCCCAACAACTTAGCCTCCCCAAGCTCAAACCACCCAACTGGAGAACGACATCACCTCCATATAAGCTATTTGAAGGATCTACCGATAGTTGTTGTTATAGGCGAACTCTTCTAGCGCTAGAAACCGATCCCACTGACAGCTTAAATAATTGACATAGGCTCGTAGATGTCCTCTAAAACATGAATAGTGCACTCAGACTGCCCGTTTGTCTGTGGATGAAATAGCATACTCAGATCGACTTGTGTTCTCAGCTCATGCTTTATAGCTCTCCAAAAATGCAACATGAACTGTGTGCCTAGATCCGAGATAATAGACATCGGAACACCATGAAGGCGAACAATCTCATGAAGATAAATCTGAGCCAGCTACTCTAAGAGTAGGTAGTCATGATTGGAATGAAGTGTGGAGATTTGGTCAGTCAGTCCACATTGACCCACACAGCGTCAAATCTCATCAAGGTCCGTGGTAGCCCAAACACAAAATCCATAGTCATACGCTCCCACTTCCACTCCAGAATATCAAGCCTCTAAAGCAAACCACCCGGTCTCTGATGCTCGTACTTAACCTACTGATAATTCAAACACCAAGCAACATACTCCACAATATCTTTCTTCATCCTTCTACATCTGTACTGCTACTTCAAATCATGGTACATATTTGCACGATCGGATGAAGGGAATATCACGAACTATGGGCCTCCGTAAGAATTTGATCCCGCAATCCATCCACATTGGGCTCACAAATCCGGCCCTGAAATCTTAATACCCCATCATCATCGATAGTTACCTCCTTGGCATCATTGTGCTACTTTGTGTCCTTAAGGACAAGAAAGTGGGGATCATCATACTGAAGCGCCTTGATGCTCTTAAACAAAGACGACGTGAAACCACACAAGCAAGAACCTTGCTGGACTCCAAAACATCCAACCTCACGAACCTGTTGGCCAAAGCCTGAACATCCGAAGCTAATAGTCTCTTTTCAACTGGGATAAAAGCAAGACCCTATGGCCTCGGCCTTCCTGCTTAGAGTGTCAGCCACCACATTTGCCTTCTTAGGATGATAAAAAATGTGATATCACAATCCTTTAGTAGATCTAATCACCTACATTGCCTCAAAGCTTATATCCTTTTGATTGAATAAGTGTTGAAGACTCCTATAATATGTGAACACTTCACAAGACACATCATAGAGATAGTGCCTCCAAATCTTGAGCGCATGAGCAGTGACTGCTAACTCCATGTCGTGCATTGGGTAGTTCTTCTCATGGGACTTTAATTGACGTGAATCATAAGTAATGAGTCTTCCCTCTGGCATCAACACACATCTTATGTCAATCCATGAAGCATCACAATAGACTGTATAAGAACCTGAAGTTGAAGGCAAAATAAGAACTGGAGTTGTAGTCAAGGAGATCTTGAGCTTCTAAAAGCTCTCCTCACATTCGTAAGACCACCTGAATGGGGCACCCTTTTGGGTCAATTTAGTCAAAGGAGCTGCAATGGATAAAAAGCCCTTCACGAAACGGCGATAATACCCAGCCAAACCTAGAAAATTCCAAATCTTAGTAGTGGTAGAGGGTCTGGGCCATATCTGAAATGCCTAAGTCTTCTTTAGATCCACCTTAATCCCTTCACTAGACACAATATGACCCAATAATTCCATCTATTCTAGCCAAAACTTGCACTTGGAGAATTTAGCAAATAGTTTCTTCTCCCTCAAAGTTTGGAGCACGATCCTCAAGTGTTGATCATGGTCCTCTCGGCTATGAGAATACACCAGTATATCATCAATAAACATAAATATGAAAGAATCTAGATACGACTTCCTAAAGTACATGAAAGTTGCTAGAGCATTGGTTAGCCCAAAGACAAAAAAAAACTCAAAGCAGCCATAGCGAGTCCTGAAAATTGTCTTTTGAGTATTTGAAGCCCGGATCTTCAACTGATGGTACCCTGATCTCAATTCAATCTTCGAGAATACCCTAGCATCCTGAAGTAGATCAAACAAATCATCAATACGAGGTAGTGGGTACTTGTTCTTGATAGTAACCTTGTTCAAGTGCCTGTAGTCAATGTACATCCTCATAGAGCCATTTTTTTTCTTTACAAATAGAGTTGAAGCACCCCAAGGTGAACACTTGGTCTGAAGAAACCCTTGTCAAACAACTCCTGAAGCTATTTCTTTAATTCCTTTAACTCCACTAGTAGTATGCGGTATGGTGGAATAGAGATAGGCTGAGTGCCCGACACCCAGTCAATACCAAAATCCATATCCCTATCGGGTGGAATGCCCGGTAGGTCTGCTGGGAATATATTTGGAAACTCCCTCACTAACTAAACTTACTAACAGTAGGGGTATCAACACAAACATCCCTCACAAAGGAAAATATGCCAAGCATTCCTTCTCAACAATCCATTGTACCTTCAGAAAAGACACCACCCTACTAGGAACATGACCCAATGAACCTCTTCACTCCAACCTTGGCAATCCCGGCATAGCCAACATCAAGGTCTTGGCGTGTCAATCAAGAAAGTATGGTATGGTGAAAACCAATCGATGCCCAAAAGCACATCAAAACCAACCATATTAAGTAACAAAAGGTAAACCCTAGTCTCATAGCCCCCAATAGTGACCAAAAAACATGATAGACTTGGGCTACCACAATAGAATCGCCAACGGGTGTAGACACATAAATAGGATTACTCAAAGAATCACGAGACATATCCAAATATGAAGCAAAATAGGATGATACATACAAATAAGTGGAAACTAGATCAAATAAAATTGATGCATCTCTATGACAGACCGGGACAATACCTGTAATAATAGCATCTTATGCAACGACCTTAGTCCTACTGGGGAAAGCATAACAATGGGCCTGGCTTTCTCCTCTAGGACGTCCTATACCCGCCTGTCCTCCATCCCTAGCTGGTTGTGTGGGTGGAGTAACAACTGGATCAGAAACCATAACCTGAGTACCCTGTAGAGGTCCACCTCTCCGAAATCTGGGACAATCCCTCATCATATGCCTAGTATTACCACACTCAAAACAACCTTTCTAGGTGCATGGATGCTAGTAGTGAGTTTTTCCCAAACGACTAGAATAACTATGGTAAGAACCCCGTGCTGAAGTTGCATTGAAAGATGGCTGCCCAATATGACTACCTTGAGGTCCCTAACTGGCTGAAGCACTACGAGTAACCTGAAGTGCAGCTGAACTGGTCGACTGATAAAACCTCAGCCATGATGAGTTGTAGTCGAAGAATGGGAACTGCTAGATCTTCAAAGCCTCGAGGCCTATTGGCCTCCATGTCTCCCCTCTCCTTACAACTGATATGGGAAAACCTCTTAGCAAAATAGGATGATACATACGAATAAGTGGAACCCGAATCAAATAAAATTGATACATCTCTATGACATACCGGAACAATACCTGTAATGATAACATCTTATGTAACGACCTCAGTCCTACTGGGGAAAGCATAAAAATGGGCTTGGCTTTCTCCTCTTGGACGTCCTATACATGCCTGTCCTCCATCCCTAGCTGGTTGTGTAGGTGGAGTAGAAAATAGATTAGAATCCATAGCATGAGTACCCTGTAGAGGTCCACCCCTCCAAAAGGGACAATCCCTCATCATATGCCTATTGTCACCACTCAAAACAACCCCTTTGGGTGCGTGGTTGCTAGTACTAAGTTTTTCTTGGACGACTAGAATAACTATAGTAAGAACCTCGTGCGGAAGGTGAATTGAAAGATGGATGTCTAATATGAGTACCTTGAGGTCCCTGACTGGCTAGAGCACAACGAGTAACCTGAAGAGCAGCTGAACTGGTCGATTGATAAAACCTCTACCATGACGAGCTGTAGTTGAAGAATGGGAACTGCTAAATCTTTAAAGCCTCGAGGCCTATTGGCCTCCATATCTCCCATCTCCTTCCAACTGATATGCTATAACCTCCTACCAATCTCCACAAACCGGTGGAATGGAGTCTCAGTCTCCAACTCATGTGCCATCCCAAATCTGAGGCTATAACTGAGTCTATCAATAAAGCTGTGAACTCTCTCTCTAACAGTGAAAACCAAGCATGTGCATGATGACATAACTCAGTAAACCTTATAGCATACTCTGAAACAATCATACTCCTCTGGCGTAACTGCTCGAACTCAGTGCGCAATGCATCCCTAAGGGTCTATGGAGTGAACTCCTCAAGAAGAGATCAGTGAATTTAAACCAAGTAGGTGGTGTAGCGCCAGCTAGCATACTCTCCTTATAAGTCTTCCACCATCTACGTGTCGACTCTGTCAGCTGGAAAGTATTAAGGCCGACCCCGCTTAACTCCACTATGCCCATAGTACGCAAAATATGGTTGCACTGGTCTAGGAAACCCTCTGCATCTTTAGAAGCTCCGCCACAGAAATGAGGAGGATGATACATATAGAACCTCTATAACCTCTTACGATCCTCCTCCGATGAAACTTGCGTGACCTCGGGCTGAACTGGTATAGAACCCAAAGCCTGATCAATATGAGCCCGCTGCTCTAGAGTGCGGGTTAAAGTAGTATGAGCTCCTCCCATAGCCTGAGACGTAGTTGGTGCAACCAGAATCAACCCTCCCTGAGCCAAGGTACCAAACATGTTTAGAAAGTGCGCTAAAGTCAACTAAAGTCTAGGGGTAGCAACAAGTGCTCGAGTTACTGCTCCCTAATCAAAGCTACTAGTGGCTCCTTAGTCGCGACCCTAGCACAGCCCCTCGCAGCGGCGCATGCTCTGCCTCGGCCTCTAGAAACACCGGCACCAATGGAAGCCTCATCCACAACTGAAGCTCGTGCCCGTACCATTTATGAGATAATAGAAATACAAAGGCTCAAACTCCAAAATCAACAACAATCGGACTAATTGTCATGTTATTTCCTTGTGTTGACGAAGATTTTGACCTTGTTGGCCAATAAAAGTAGCATTGTTTTCTATTTATCGAGTAATTCTCCACCCGCGGTCATCACTCTGTGGGACTTCTATATTTTTAATGCTCTCGTCAATGTGTCTAGAGTGCTAAAAGAAATAGATATAGTTCAAAAGAAGGTGGTAAGACTTGTTAAGTCATCAAATGAACTTCTTAAAAATGAATCTTATCTCATTGGGAGCTCGCTATAGTAGGACAGCGAGCATTTTAAATCCCAACGAGAAAGGAATGGGCATTTTTAGGCAAGGCCTGTTTGGTTTCAAGTCCCTCGCAATCAGTCGCTAGTCGAAGGTTTAGACCAATTGCAATTCATCGCCATCTTGCTTGCTTCCAATTGATGACTGTCTATTATATTAGTGTTTAGCTAAGACCCTACGCAGAGGCTCGGCTCTCGAACTGTACGTGAGTTGTCTCATACGGCTCTTCTTAAGAACTTGAAGCCCCATGTCTCTAAATAGAAAAAAAAATGCATTTACAAGACAAAAAAAGACTTTTTCAAAAATCCTTCTCCCACCTATTCAACAGGGTTATTAGAGAAGCAGCTTCGTTCCTTGACTTTTTTTCTCAGTCAACCTTCTTTGTTCCTTAGTGTAGTCTTGATCCATAGTTGGTGAGGGAAGCCAGTAAATTGAGGGCTTTGATGGATCGCTCTAACATCGTTTAGAAGATAGTGAGTAGAGTACATAAGATCCTTTAGAGATAGGGGTGAGCACTACATGAGCTCGTAAGTAAAGTATGAAACGAGCCTTGTCTAAAAAGCAGAACGACCTCATCTTGCTTACTTCTAGCGAAGCTTCTAACTCTAAATAATTGGAATTCAGGTATGTCGGATAGTTAACATAGATAGGAGTGGATCTCCAGTAGGCATCAGAGTAGATCTCCACTAAAAAAGACAGAGAACACCCTAAATTAAAACACATTACTCTGCACCTAGTTCCTAAGACTAGATAAGCTGATCGCAAGATCACATCAACAAAATATAAAAACTAAAAAATTTAAATAAAAGTTGCGAAATGACATAACATAGCCGAACAAATATACAACAGTCATAAATCTCAAAAGCCAGTAATACTAAGTCATAAGCTCTACTTGGAACACATAAGAAGTCTAAAAAACTACATCACTATTTAAGATAAATAAACAATCATAAAGAAATAAAATAGGGTCACTCCAAGGCCTTAGAGCAAACAAAAGGGATACCTTGAAGTCACAACTAGCTCTAGCATGCAATCGTATTAATCGGCTCGACCTGAAGTGCCTGGATCTGCAAAAAGAATATACAAAAGTATAGTATAATTACGCCACAGTCGGAACTCAGTAAGTATCAAGACTAATCTATGTGGGATAGTGATGAGTTTCAAGTCAAGACACTCACTAGTAAAATAACTTGTGCAGAATATCAACATAAACTGACAACGTAAAGAATAACAGAACAAATATCTACAACCTCGAAGAATGTGCACAACAACTCAATGTAAAAGGATTTTCTTTCACCAATAGAATATCAATGGGAATGGGGCATGTGATAATATGTTAAATTTAACCAACACTAATAAAGCACAGGGTGGAAACATTTGAGAAAAACACGCTTGTGATCAAAACATCAACCCTCGATTCCAACACATGAATAATAAAAAATAATCACCCCGTTATATCTCATAACATCCCCCAACAAGCCACCTTTATGTCGTTGCATGCACATTAACAATGGAATGCTATCCTTATGTTGCCAGATACACATAAATAGCCACTCTTATCTCGCCGCATGTATATCACACTAAAATGTCGCTCTTATGTCGCTGCATGCGCATCTCACCCCGTACAACAACAATAAACCCACACAACACATACACATGTGCCACAACATCACCAAAATAACAATACCAAAGTCACAACAAAGATATAGCCCACGACTCAACAGCAATGTGCACAAGAATCATAACAATTATATAAGAGTGCGAAGAGTATTTCACAATAAAGGATGTTACATATAGCAAACAACCCAATTCAAGTCATATTAATATTCTAATGTCTATTCTCAAACCACACATACACCCGTGTAAACACTCATCACCTTGTGTACACATCGTTTCACATAGCACCATTAATGCAATTATACCAAATCCAAAGGGGTAATACCCCCTTCCCCCAAAGTTTAGCAAGATACTTACCTTAAATAGACCCAATCGACACTCTAAAAAAGATTACACCTCCAGTTGGCTCAAAATAGCCAAAAATGACTTAATAATATCAAACAATGCAAGAGAAACTAATTTCAATTAATAAAGCTAAGTTCTTTACACTGCTCCCAAAAAGTCAACCCCTATCCCCGCTTGGTTAAAACCCGAGTCGAGGGGTAGATATTGGCTACCCATAAGACTACGAGTCCAAATATATATTTGGTTTTCAAATCCGAGTCTAAATCGACCATCAAATCTCAAATTTTTATTTTTCAAAACATAGTAAAAAGATCCCCAAAATTTCTCTTCAAATCTCATCATTTAAAGGTAAAAATTTATATACAATCATGTTAGAATATTAAAATTGAGTAAAAATTACTTACCCAATAGATTTGTATGAAAATACCCTACTAAATCGCCTCCCACCGAGTCTAGGGCTAAAAAATATGATAAAATGAGATTAAATCCCGAAATCCCATATTTGTGTTCAACTGCAGAAGTCGCAAATGCGGCTTGGCATTAGCAAATGCGACCAAAAGATCGCAAATGCGGTGCCTGCTGAGCCTAGGGAATGTTGAAAAAGAAATACAGACTTCACATTTGGCAAGTCAGGCCACGTCGCAAAAGCGACTTGTCCTAGCCGAGACCCATTTTGCAAATGTGACACTTGATCCACAATTACTAAGCCTGTCCACACAGTCAACCATTGCAAATGCAATTCCCACCTTGCAAATGCAAGGTACGCAAATGCGAATAGGATCTCTCATTTGCGAAACCTACAACACCAACAAAGAACTAATAAATTCTAAAACAAGTTAAAAATACTCCAACACGCGTCCGAAACTCACCCGAGCCCCCAGGGCTCCAAAAATACATCCACACAAGTCTAGAAACATTATACGAACTCGCTTGCATGAATAAAATACAAAAATAACATCTAAAACCATGAATCAAACATCAAAACACATAAGATTCACAATTAAACTCAAGAATCGCTAAAATCACAACCAAGCGTATAATTTATATCAAACCAATTTACAATGACGACAAACTATTAGCACTAGTTCCAAATGCCAAAATGGACCTACTCCAAGTCCCGTGACCAAAATTCTAACTCGATATACATAATGTTAACCAATGGTAAAACTTAGGAAATTTCTAAACCTTCAAATTGCCAACTTCTAGCGAAAAGAGCCATATCATCCTAGGAACCTCTGAATTCAATTCTGTGCATACTCATAAGTCCAAAATCACCATACAAACCTAAAGGGACCATCAAAACACTATTTTGGGGTCATTTTCACATAAGTCAAACTTGTTCAATATTTCCAACCTAAGCTTCCAAATTAAGAACAATTGTTCCAAATCAATCTAAAACTTCCTCGAAACCCTTCCAACATTCCCTCAAGTCATATAACAATAATTACACCTATGGTAAGGTTTAAAAGGGTAGCAAGGCTCAAATACATAAAACAATTAGTCAGATCGTTACACTACCAGAGGTAGACGCCAGGGCAGGGGCAAAGGCAGAGGCAGAGGCAGAGCTCAGCCTAAGGACATGTAACTATAGTCGAGCCTCAGCTAGATCTGGATGGTGAGATTCCTATTCAGGTCGAGCTGGTTGGACCAACTCAGGTTCTAGTGGGGTTTCTTGCTACCCTAGTGATTCAGGATGCCTTAGTCCACATGGTTGGTCTTATGTAGAGTGTGGTACAGGTTGTTGTGCTTCTGATGGCACTATCCAATTCTTAGGATATAGTAGGTGCTCGAACTCCTACTACTCATACCCTAGAGCAGATGACATGCGGTTATCAGACCCCGGGAGTGCTACAAATCAGGGTGGGTCAGCCTATTATTGCCGCATAGCCTGAGGTTAGGCCCGTGATGTCAGTTGATGAGATGAAAATATTGGATAGGTACACAAAGTTTTCTTTTCCTCACTTCGGTGGTGCATTGTCAAACGATTCCCAAGAGTTCTTGGATTGTTGTTATGTGATTTTACGCAATTTGGGACTAGTTGAGTCTAATAGAGTTGACTTCACTATCTTTCCGATACATAGTTCAGCCAAGAGGTGGTAGTAGGTTTATGAGTTGGACAAACTGGAAGGATCACCCTTTCTTAACCGGGCTCAATTTTTATAGTCTTTTTTAGCAGGATTGATGACTGTTCTTGAGCCATAGAGCCATTTTGATATTGATAGTGAGGTGATGCGTATGCTAGGCCCCATGTTTGGCTGAGTGGTACGGATAATGAGGTGACGCGTGCGCCAGAGCCATATTAGGTTGAGTTATGATGATTGTTGGTTGTGATCCGATCAACACTTCGGCTAGGATCTGTCCCTTCAGATTCAGGTTATAACCATGCTACTTTAGGCCTTATGAGTGTTGCATGCGTAAGGTATTTGGCGAGGGACTTATGTTAGGCACTCGTACAATGCTAAGAGTATGTGTGTGTGTGTGTGAGAGAGAGAGAGAGGATCTATGGGCATCTTTCCATGCACTGTGAAAGTGCTTAATGTGCTAAGTTTTTGTATACGTGATATCTAACTATGATATTTGTTGACTTGATGTGTATAACTGACACACATGCATAGAGTTGTAATTTTCCTCATGCTAAATGGTATTCGATATCTCTACTTGATGTTTAAAGCTTGATATTACTGTTTTATCTTGTTAAATTCATGTCTAGGTTAATATTGAGGAAGTTGATGCCTTGGCTCTTACATTTGAAAAGCATGCCTATTTCTCTTCCTATTGTGTTGAGCTAAGACTGTTATTATTTGAGCTTCTTTTCTTTATAAGCTATTATTCTACTATTATTCTTGCAGTTGGCCATGAAATGTGAGCATCGGACCTTTCCAAGCCCGTCACTACCTTCAACCTGAGGTTAGGCTTGCTACTTATTGAGAACATGAGGTCAGTTTTATGCATACTAGACTTTACACGTCGTGTGCAGATCTAGGTGTTCCTGGTAGAAGTAGTTGCCAATAAGTTGTATCCGGAGTAGATTGGAGGTCTCGAGGTAGCACTACTATTCCATTGGCAAGCCTTGAAGTCCCCTCTTTTATCTTATGTTCTTACTGTTAAGTCATCAAGACACTATTGTATCTGTTGTCACTTTGTATTTAGCATTATATATACGTTGGCGCCAGTGTTTGGGTGATTTCATTTGTATTGGCATTATAACTTCAACTATTTATACCATTCCACTTTTGAAATTTGTTAAAGTCTATTTCTATATATTTAGTGTTGGCTTGCAGCTAGCGGTGTTAGGTGCTATCACGGCTCTATTGTACATTTGGGTCATGACATGCACCGACCTGAATCCAACACATGCGAGTGATCTTTATTGTACTTCTGAAACATGGAAGCATGAAACACCAGGTGAACCCCCATCAAGCTGGGTGGCAAAGAAAGCCTTTAAGCCACCTTACCTACTCTCTTCAAAACCTCGAATGGGTCAAAGTACTAAGGACTCAGCTTGTCCTTCTTCTAAAATCTTATTACGCCTTTCATAGGCAAAACTCTAAGAATCACATTCTCACACTCCATGAAAGCCACATCACGAACCTTCCTAGCATCATAGCTCTTCTTCCTAGGCTGCGCTGTATGAAGCTGCTACTGAATCAACTTCACCTCTCCAATGCATCACGAACAAAATCTACACCTAATAACAATGCCTCACTAGGCACAAACCAGCCAAAAGAATGGCATAATCTCCCATACAATGCCTCATATGGAGCAATCTAGATACTAAACTAGTAGATGTTGTTGTAAACAAACTTCGCTTAGGATAGAAACTGGTCTCAATGGCCTCTGAAATCAATAAGACAATCCGTCAATATATTATCCAAGATATGAATGGTCCTCTTAGACTATATATCCATCTGAGGGTGAAATGTAGTACTCAACTCCACCTGTGTTCCCAGCTTATGCTGAACAACTCTCTAAAGGTGTGACGTGAATTGAGTGCCCAATCTGATATGATAGAAACGAGCATACCATACAAATGGGCAATATCTTTAATGTAGATCTAAGCCAACTTCTCTAAAGTGTAAGAAGCCATGACCGGAATGAAATGCGCAGACTTTGTTAGTCTGTGCACAATGACCCAAACATCATAAAATCTCCTCAAAGTCTATGGCAATCTTACTACAAAGTACATAGTAATGCACTCTCACTTCCTCTCTGGTATATCTAACCTTTGAAGCAAAACACCCGGTCTCTGATGCTCATACTTGACCTGCTGCAATTCAAATACTGTCAAACATGCCCAACAATGTCCTTCTTCATCCTATGCCATCAATAATGTTGCTTCAGTCACGATATATCTTCATAGCGCCTGGATGGATAGAATACTGTGAACTATGGGTCTCCTTAAGAATCAACTCCCTCAAACCATCTACATTAGGAACAATAATTCGTCCCGAAAGTTATAATACACCATCATCACCAATAGTCACCTCCTTAGCACCACCTTGCATCACCGTGTCCTTAAGGACAAGCAAATGGGATCATCATACAGGTGAGCCTTGATGCGCTCAAACAAGGACGAATGTGCAACATGACAAGGAAGAACTCTTCCGGACTTAGAAATGTCCAATCTCACAAATCTATTGGTCAATGCTAGAAAATACATAGCTAAAGGCCCTTCACGTCTAGAAAAAATGCCAAACACCCCATATTTATTACATTCCCAATCAAGGCATTTGCTACCACATTCGTCTTCCCTTGATGATACAAGATAGTGATATTATAATTCTTTAATAACTCCAGCCGCCTTCACTTCCTAAAATTTAGATCCTTCTACATGAAAAGATGCTGAAGACGCCGATGATTTGTGTAAACCTCACAAGACATGCCATATAGATAATGTCTCCAAAAAATGAGCGGCAAAATAGCTGCTAACTCTAAGTCCTGGACCAGATAATTCTTCTCACGGTGCTTCAATTGGCATGACGCATAGGGAATCACCCTACCATCCTACATTGACACACAACCAAGGACACCACTTAGCATCACAATAGACGGTATACACCCTTAATCCTAAAGGTAATACCAAAATTGGATTTGTAGTCAAAGCAGTCTTGAGTTTATGAAAGCTCTCCTTACACTCGTCAGACCACCTAAACAGAGTGCCCTTCTCTGTCAACCTGGTCAATGAGACTATGATAGATGAAAATCTCTTTGTGAAGCAATGATAGTAATTAGCCAAACCCATGAAACTCCTGATCTATGTAGTTACAAATGATCTGTGCTAACTCTAAACTGCCTCAATCTTCTTCGAATCTACCTTGATCCCATCACTAAACACTACATGACCGAAGAATGACACTGAGTCCAACCAAAATTCACACTTGGAAAACATAGCATACAAATTCTTCTCCCTCAAAACTTGAAGCACAATCCTCAAATACTGCTCGTGCTCCTCCCTACTACGGGAATACACAAAGATATTATCAATGAACACAATAACAAAAGAATCTAAATAAGGCTGGGACACACTGTTCATCGAATATATGAAAGTTTTTGGGCATTAGTCAAACCAAAAGACATCACCAAGAACTCATAATGCTCATAACGAGTCCTGACAACCGTCTTAGGAATGTCCAAAGCCCTAATCTTCAACTGGTGCCAACCCTATCTTAAGTCAATCTTTGAGCAAAGAAATCATCATTGCAAGGAAATGGATACTTGTTCTTGATAGTGACCTTTTTTAATAATATGTAATCAATACATATCCTCATAAAAGTGTCCTTCTTCTTCACAAATAACAATGGTGCACCCCAAGGAGAGACACGCGGCTTAATGAACCCCTTATCCAATAACTCCTACAAATATTCCTTTAACTCCTTTAACTCAGTTGGAGCCTTGGAATAAGATGGAATAGATATGGACTGAGTGTCCAAACTAGCACTAATCTGGTTACTGCACTCACAGGACGCAAATTAATATAGATAATCACCTAGCTCTGAAAGGAACGAATCCATATCCAAGCATCGTTGCAGCGTGCAACCCGATTCACTAATAATATTATCGATAATCATATCTGCTCACAATCTCCTTGGTGCCAAAATTTCTCAACTTTACTTAATATCGAACTCTCCAACTCATGTATATGCATGTGCGATGATATGATAAAGATGCACCAGGACATAATAGTAAAATGCGGATGAATAACAACATGAATAAGAGATAGTTATGGCTTTACTTATAATTCAAATTTTCATAAAAGATCAATATGTTCATTTAATATCCTTAAGTTCGATTATAATATCAAATATGAGCAACAATGACCAATAATCACTAAATCTTGAATCAATCAAGGAAATTGTATGAATATGGCCAAATAAAAAAGTCCAACACGGTAAAAAAAGCATGTCATGTTCAAATCAACAAGTCATAACTCTCGTATGGTTTTTAATCATAATTTTAGATGCAACAAGTAGTCATAAATCAAGAAAAACATGCATAAACAATTCCTAAAGTTCAAACAAGATATATCATGATCCTATCTTTATCCGGTTGTGGTCATAACCTAACTATACATATACGCTCGTCACCTCACAAATACGTGGCACCTAACTTAAGTAATAAGTAATAGATAGATAAGGGTTCCGTAATGGTACTTTTATTAAGTTACTTAAGAGTATGTGTCAAGGGTATTTTTTGGTACCCTACCCCAGTACCCCTACCGGTCCTAAAGGTACGGTACCGGTACTTAGGGATAATTTTAAATTAAAATTTTTAAAAATATATAAATATAAACAAACTTTAATGGATGAAAAAATTCAATACTTTTATTTAAATACTTACAAAAATAAGATTACATACTTTTTTTTTTACAGTTTATGGAATTTTTTAATAATTTATATTGGTTCTTTGCGTGAATTGATAGCATTTGTTCTTCTGCATCCCCGCTATCTCCACTTGATAGTATTATACTATTGGCATCGTCGTCATCTTGAATTATTTTTGGAAGGCCAAAGTTTCTTCTCTTCAAATATTTCAGCAAGTCTTCAGCGCAAACATTATTTCTAACAGTTGTTCTAGGAAAATCCCAAAAAGCAAGATTATACGTTTCTTGTACATAACTCCTAAATCTGGGCTAATTAGGAATTGTTTCAAAATGAGGACCCCCCCCCCCCTTAGCATTACCCGTAGTAGATCTATTACACACCTTTTTTTACTAGTTTACGAGATATTTCTAATAATAAATAATTAAAATTACAACAAATAGCAATACAAGTATAACAAAAATAAATGTAAAAATTAATATGAGTTGGAACGAATATACCAAATACTGAAGTAAACCTTGACTTAATTGAAATTAGGGATAGAGACAGATAGAGAAATAGATATGATAGTTTTTGAATAAAAATTGAAAGAATGAAATGAGGTATTTATGGTTTTAAAATAGGGCCAAAGTTTATTTGAATAAACTTAGGGGTTAAAAACATAAATTAGGATATGTGGGATATTGCGGGATAGGGAGCCAACCGTTGGCTAACGGTAAAAAAATATGACTAGATATTTTTACAAAAAAAGTTGGGTACCGTACTGATATTGTTTACTCATAAATAATAGAGGTGAATTTATATGTGATTTTTATACAAATGAATTAATTTGGTCCTAATATGATAGAAGAATTAGATAAATATGCAATACTTAGCTTTGAGATGGGAGCGAAATAGTATAAATAACAGTTCCGAGAGCAGGGCTTCCGGGCACAACAACAATAAAATCAAAAAGCAAGAAGTTAAAATTATATTAAGCTTTGAATATAGTGTAGCGTAAGTTTGTCAGAAAATTTGTGTCCTTTACAATGATAATAGAGCTCAGTATTTATAGTTGTCACGCCCCGAATCCGAGGGACATGACCGGCGCTCGACCGGATAGCCCCAGTCAAGCGGACATGAGTGCCTCTCCTACCCCACGTGTTACCCCGCATTTTTCATTACTTATTAGCCACGAGAAATAATCATTTACAAACAAAATACCTTTTTATTACAAAACATACATATGGTACATGATTTTTAGCGTGGTTTATACTTTACATAACCCAACGTGCAAGATACATATACGTAAGTTCATAACCCACATTTCCTATCTACGGAGCCTCTAAACATGAAAAGGGATGATATCGTACTTGTCGGTAACAAGGCTCTGGCTATACCTTATACAAATACCAAAAATAAGACTCCGGAATAAAGGTGGCATGAGCCACGCAAGCCCCGAAAGGAAAGGGCTCACCAATTCAGCTAGCGGGAAGGGATGAAGAGCTACGATCGGTGGATTGGAGTACCTGCTATGGATCAACCTACAATCATAATACGAATATAGCGCCCCCGGCAAAAGGGACGTCAGTACACTTGAATTGTACTGGTATGTATGAACAAATTTGCTCCAAGTAAACTCAAGCCATATACAAGTAGGTAACAGTAATAGAAACAACAATCAAATGCACAAGAAAAGGAACAATCAAGCCAAATAAGTTTTCAATCTCTCCTGTTTTTCACCTTCCACAATTCCATACCAATGATTTCACAATTTGCTCAAATGTTTATTTCAATAGTGATTTCGATTACTTTTCCACCCTTATTACCTCGTCCACCCTTATTACCTCGGCCACCCTTATCACCACAACCCACACCTTATAACTTCGTGTTGTGGCACGCAACCCGATCCTACCGTATAGTCACAATCCACAAACAACACTACAACAATCAACAATTTATAAGGATCAACAACAATACTTCTTAAAAAATAACAACAATAATTTACAAGTATTTTCATAACCATCAATACTATTTTCCTTCACATCCAACAACTCACATGTGCTTTACATTACAATGACAATTGCCCACAATAAGCCATACGTACCTGGAGACGAATTCCCTTTTAATATCTACTTCCAACTTTACCAAAAAGCCTGGCAACGTCAATCTAGTGCACAAATTAATACATATTTCTTAGAATCAAAGTTCACGATCACTACCCGAACATATTTAGGTTATCAACCCTCCTTTACACAATTCTTTACTCCCACCTAATTACTTTTACTAGATTTTAGGTTTTAATAGACATGCATGAGTGTTTCGAGGCCTATTACCAAGAATCAATGCATAAGAATCTCTCTTTTTATTAAAATTTGAAAATCAATGAAAGAGAGTTGGGGACCTTACCTGCAAGAATGGAGATGAAGATAATACTCAAGAATTTCCGGGCCTGGGCGACGTTGGAAAATCAAATTGATGAAGATGAGACTTTCTCTGTTAAGAACCCTCTCTCCCTTCTCTCTAGTTTTATCCAGAAAAATGTGTAAAAAATGAAGGGTTAGGGTATTTTATTGAAGAAGAGATCGGGTTTAAAAATTAGAAAATCTGGAGCCGAGTCGGGTCTGCGGTCACACTCTGCGATCGCAAAGTGGAAATGCGATCCGCATAATGGACCGCAAAAGTGCTCCCAAAAATCTGACTTCTTTGCCTGGGTTTGCGATAGAAATGCAGTCCGCATTTTTGTTCTGCGGTCGCATAATGCACCACAGAATTGACCTTCACAAATCCTCGAGGAATTTATGCGACGATTATGCGGTCCGCATATTGATTATGCGATCGCATAATAGACCGCATTTTCAATATCAATCTCGACTAACTCACTGGTTAACTCTGCGGCAGAAATGCGGTCCGCATACCTGATCTACGACCGCATTCTTGACCGCATAATGGTAATTTTCTAGAAAATTTTGATTCTTGATTTTTAAGTGCAAAATCAGTAAAAAGGGTCCGAACAGCGGCTCGCAAGCTCGCCGCGAAGAATTCTACACATCCCTAACACATATTCGGATCTTGGCACTACGAGCTACTAGGTTTTGAGCACAAAAGTTTACGGGGCCTTATAATAGTCGCACCTAGGGAACAAGGTCTTAGGATCAGACCCTTCTTTAATGTCAATTATGAGGGCCATTGAAAAATATGTAACGACGGGCATGAATGTCATATTTTTTGTAACGAGCAATATACTAAACGCTGTAGAATATTCTTCTTTAAATACTGTAGGGTGGCAGACATTTATTTCATCTTTATAAGCATCATTCTTTCTGGTAGCAGACGAAATATTTGCCTGCGATTTTAGCTATCCTATGCCTTCGGCTCCATGTGTCACTTCCTTATGCGATTATTTTATATAATATATTTTACCCTATATATATAGTCCCCTTGCTTTTCGGTGGCATAACTTTATATCACTGGAAAGTTGGCAGAAACATTCTTTTTTGGAGGGAATTTTACTAACCCCCTCTGAAAAGCTTCTAACGATTGATTAGACACATGTATCTCCGTATTTAATACCCCGAACACACGTCATCCCACGATTTAGCTTAAATTTTTTCGGCTATCGAGGTAACTATGGCCACAAGTTTAGCCACCTAAAGCTTTACTTATATGCATCAACCTCATTTATTCAAACTCTCTTCATTCAACTTGTACTCTATTCTTCAACCTTTCTTTAATTTTCTTCATAAGAAAAAATCATTTCCTTCTTCTCTAACATAGAACGGCTTCTTCTTCTAAAAATATTTCCTCAAAGAACAAAAGCAAAGTCGATGAAGTTGCTCCTCCTACAGTGAGCACCGTCATCCCTAGAAGTCTTGTCACAACTAAAGACTTCGAAGAAAAATTTCCTTCTGCTAGCCCTTGTACATAGGCCGTTGGCAGACATCCTTGTTTTATCTGTCCTTTCAATATTCCTGCTGTGAAGGAAGATTGATATTTCCAAGATTTAGACATTACCACTCTTGATCTGGCAGAGCAGGTAACCCTACCCAAGAAGGGTTTTACGTACTTCTATACGTATCTCTTCATTTGCGGACGTTTTCTCTAAGGGGAGAGCTTGAATATGTCATTGTGGAGTTTTGCCTCTACTACCAGGTGTATTTTGCACAAGTGAGTCCTTATGTGTGGAGGATGATTGCTTGTCTTCGGCACCTATGTCAAGAAACGAGCGAATAGCTATCCCTAGCTCACGTGATGAACCTCTATTCCCCCAAGATCTTCCCTGGGGAATGGTAAATTTCAGCAAGGGAGGCCACCATGCACTGCTATACAGCATGGATGATGATAACAACCATGGGTGGATGGAATGGTTCGTTTCAGTTGCCACTAGTGATATCATCCCGACCTCGACTTCATCCTTCCGAGAATTATGGAACCCCACTCGTACGTATATCATTTGCTACTTCTTCTATTAAAGACCATTCTTCTTCATTATTGGCTTTTCTTCTTTTAGTTTCTCAGTGACTCGATGGGTTCCCCCTAGGGTTGAGGGCTTGGACCAATGTGTTTAGAGAATTTCACCCCGAGTATTACCTCGCCCCCAGGATAGTTTATAAAGAAATATAGATCTTTGGTCTCAACCTCGATACTGAGATATACCATAAGAACAATAAGTTGATTCGAAATCTCCCTATCAACCTCTTGGCCAAAAAATAAACTTTCTCGATAAAGTCGATTGATTAATATAAAATTGTATAGGTCGATCACTGGTTCATTTTGTTACTAAAAAGGGAGGAGGAAACCCATTTATTCTTCTTTAAAATTTTTTGAGTTAATTAATTATTTTTAAAAAAAGGGTCCTAAGAGAATTCTGGACTTCCTAATATGAATACTAAGTAATAATATTATGGCACCTCGAATTCGATATGTTGCTATTCCTGCATCCATACGGGAGTACGTTCGAAATAGAATTAGAAGACATTGAAATTCTTAGTATAAATCTAAGTATTTATATATCTAGATCTAACTTTTAGATGCTACTTTGTCCGAAACCCACACATTGAAAGAGCCCCCAAAATACGGGTGGAAGGCCAAAAATCATGGTAATTTGAGCTTATCTGGTCTTTACCTTTTCTCATAAAGAAGTTGTTTGTTTTTTCTCTCCTGTTGAATATAGGTCTACCCCTAGGGTCAATTGTCGTCACCGACGAGGATGTTTTGGCTGATCCTACTAATGCAGCAAGGCTGCTGCAGAAAGTTTTTTCATCGACAGGCATTTTCGGGCCTACTTCTGGAGCGAGTGTTCTTCTCTCGTCCGAAGAACAAGCAACCAAAAAAAGGCATTCCTCCGCGACTGGGGGAAAGAATAAGAGGGCGAAGAATTCTGCCCCCGAGCCATCTCCGAAAGTCGTGGCGACGAGCTCTTCAACCGGACCGACCATAAATACCATGATGATTGACGATGATGGATAAGCCAGTAAGGAGGAGGCTTCTCTACATAGAAGATGACGACTTTCCTCAACTCAATAGACTGCTCAATCTATTGAGTTAGTTACACCACCGAGGATGATGCCTCGACGCTCTGGGGGAGTTTAAGATGGTGAAAATACTAACTTTTACTTACGTATCCCAGTCGCTATGTCCGGTATTTTGAGGCTGAGTACCGTGTGTCCCTCCTTCTTCGATCGACGAGCAACCAACAACTAGCACTGCATTTGTGCAGCTGCTTCTCACCCTTCAACGCCATCAGCTTCATCTCCTTCTTCACATCTTCCACCAGCAAATGCTACATTATCTCCACCAACCGTATCTGTTCGAAAAGAGGATGCTTCTCTCCCGAGTCCCCAGTTCATGGTAATTTGGGGCAAAATTATGATGCCCTCTCAGAAGATCCCCGAAGGAGGAGGAGGATTAATCTCTCGATCTCTACCGAATACAATTTTCTACCTAGGCCGGTGGAACTTGCTAAATATCTGAAGCCTTTGGCTTCACAAAAAGATTGGAAAAGATACAGGCTCTCTCGGGAGAGTGCTTGTTGAAAATTGCTATGCAAAATGGCACATCGGTATACTCTTCATTTAATTTGTCATTTCTTCTGTCTTTGATTTAGTAGTATTTTGAGCTTGCCTTTCATGTTTCGCAGGCCAATTTTCTAGATTCTGAGGGCCTACAAAGGTTGATTTAATAAAAGAAGAAGCTTACCTCTGAGCGGATCAATTTTTGGCTGAGCGGGGTCAAATTGTTGTTCGCCTCTCTGAATTGGAAGCCAAAACTCCAGAGGCTGTTGTGTTGGAGGCTCATTTGTAGCAAAGTGAGAAAGAAGCAGATACCCTTAGCCAAGAGATCGCCCGATTAAGGGTTCAATTTGAAAAGGTTAGGGCCAAATAGGCTGAAGTCCATAGTGATGTTCTTGCTGCATCCGATCGCGAGGCTACCTCCACTAAAATATTAAATAATTTGGAGGCAGCCTTGAACTCGAAAACATAAGAGTTTGCTACTATCGAGGCAAAATATTCCCAATTGGAAGAGAAGTATAAGATGAACATTGAGCATAATAGACCTTTAAGCTCTACTGTCCGCGAACTCGACGTTAGCCTCAAGTTTGTTAGATCTACCCGGTAAAATCATTCTGCCGAGGTTGACCAGCTTAAATAAGAACTCAAGCGGTGACCGATTTTCCTCGCTATTTAAAAAACATATGTTATGTACATCATGAGGAGAAAAACCCTGGAGGAGGCTAAAGCGGGTGTCATTGACTTTGATGCCAAAATTGCTAAAGCTCGTGAGTTAGAGTCAGCTACTAAAAGGGGTCTTCTAGCCAAGCCTGATGCTTCCAGTTCTTCTAATCCACGGGAACTAAAGAGGAACTAGAAAGCGAAGATGTTGAAGGCTAAAATGATGAAGGTCAAGATATCGAGCCGGCGGCAGATCTACCCACTTTACCTAGGGGCGCAGATGATTCTCTTCCTCCAGGTTCCAGAGATGCAACATCTTAGCTTTTCGTTTCTTTTCCCAACTTTTGTACTTGTGTCGTTTTGGCACATTCATTGTGCATAGAACTATTTTTTGCTCAAGTATTGAATGAGTCTTTCTGTGTTCTTTTGTTTGAACATATACGCAAGTTTTAATCTTTTCATTCTTTCTTGCGTAAGTGTTATAAGCAAGTTTGACTGTTTGCGTCCTATTATGAAAGGCTTTGGGTGCATTTTTCACTGAAGCCATTTGGATTTTGGGCACAAGTTCTTCCGAAATCAATCCTTTATCGTGAGGGTTTTCATAAGAGAGGGCCCTCTTATGTTTATAGTGCTCTTGAAGAGGACGTCTCTTATTCATTATGACACTAGTATTTGAAGTACTTGTTTAACTTTCAAATGAAAAAATCAATTTATCGTTGAGACAGAAGACAAGATAGAAATAAAAGAACTTTACTTTATTCCTTCATTTTCAAAAAGTCCATAAGCATTCGTTACGCTAAAAAAGAAATTGCCATTTCTTATGGTGAACTTGTACAACTTGTTTCTACGGGATTGGCCGCACAGTCTACGGTCCCGATTATACAACTATGTTTCTAGTTTTCATATTCCTGTCGATGTGGCAGTCATTGTTGTCATATCCTTATATTATTCCGAATGCGAAGAGTGCAAATTTGAACACTAGAAGTTTTGTACCTTTGAGGACTCCACTAATGAATTGCTAGAGATAATCTTTAGTTCAGTAACAAACTTCACTTCCCCATAGGAATTTATGCTATCGAGCCAAAGAATATTTAACAATCCTAGTGGTTTGCACTTGTGAATGGTTGGGTAACCTTTGTTCAGTAGCAAACTTAACTTCCTAGTGGAAATTTTCTACCAAACAAAAGATTATCTAACCGCTCCGGAGTGGTTCTTTGCTTAGTGCTTTGCTATTAAAAGGTCTTATTGCCATTGTTGAAACCTTCTTCGTAGTATGCTTTCCGTTGCTGTCTCATTAAAAACCTTTCCAGAGAAACCCAATTGGGACAAAAACTGGATGAAGGGAAAAAGAGTGCACAATACATACTTTCAGTACATGTGATGTTCTTGAGCAATAACTCTTTAGGTGTGCCACGTTCTAGTTGCTTGGCAAATTTTCTCCATCTTGATTCTCCAACACGCATGAACATTTTTCGGTGACAACTAAAACCCAGTAGGAGCATTCCCATGTTGCACCTAGCTCCTTGCATTGAGTTTTGGGGTGTTTTGAGTTACTCTCCTTAGAACCAATTATCCCACTTTAAAATAATGGAGGTTGGCTCTTCGATTATAATATCTTTCTATTTTATACTTTTAAGTTTCCATCCTTGTATGCGCCAAGTCCTGCGCTTATCGAGTAGCTCCAAGTTGGCTAACATTGCTTTGTTGTTTACCTCTTCACTTGCCTGGAAACATCTCAAGGTAGGCTTTCCTACTTCCACCGGGATCAAGGTTTTTGCTCCGTACACAAGGGAGAAAGGAGTCTCTCCTATGCTCGATTTGGCCATTGTTAGGTATGCCCATAACACTCCAAGCAGTTCCTTAGGCCATTCCGCTTGACCATTTGCGCTTGGATGATAGGGCGAAGATGTGATCTCAAGTCTTCAAGGAACTTTGTGACCCTTACGCTTATAAGCTGTGGCCCGTTATCACAAGCTATTTCTTTTGGTATTCCAAATCTGCAAATTATGTTCTCCCACAAGAAATCCACCGCTTCACATTCGCTGATCGTCTATTAAGGACCTACTTCAACCTAGTTTGAAAAATAGTCAGTTAAAATTAAAAGAAATCTTACCTTACCAGGGGCCGACTGTAGTGGTCCAACGATATCCATTCTCCGCTTCATGAACAATCATGGAGACAAAACTGAGAGCACTGGTTATGTTGGTTGATGTACCAGCGATGCGTAATATTAACACTCATTACATTTTTGTACAAAATATTTGGTGTCTTATTCCATTCGAGGCCAATAATATCCCGTCCTTACCAATTTTAGCATTAAAGATTTTGTTCCCGAGTGATTTCCACATATCCCTCTATGGACTTCTCGCGTAACATAATTAGCTTCAGAGGATCCCAAGCATCGAGCCAGCTAGCCTTGGAAATATTTCCTATACAATAGGCTTCCTTTGAAGCTATATCATGCTGCTTTAGCACACAACACTCGGGATGCCTTGGGGTCTTCGGGAAACTTCCCGTGTCCGAGATAATCAATTGTATCATTCCTCTAGTCCCAGACGAAATTAGTTGTATTTATCTTATAATAGCTATCCGCGTCTAGAACCAAGTGCATGAGTTGTGCTACCATATAGGAATCCAATCCCTTCATTTCTGTTGATGAGTTGAGGCTAGCATATGCGTTCGCTTCTGAGTTATCTTTCCTCGGGATGTGCGTAATCGACCACACCTAGAATCGAGCAAGTACAACCTAAACCTTCACTATGTACTGTTGCACGCTCTCCTCTTTGGTTTGAAAGATACTGTAGACTTGATTTACCCCAGTTAGGAGTCACATTTGAGTTCTATGACCTCAGAATGTAGTCCCTAGGACAATTCGAGTCCTACAATCAAAGCTTCATACTCTGCTTCGTTGTTACTCAAAATTATTCTTATGGCATGCCTTAGGGTTTCTCTCGAAGGTGTGGTTAATACTATGCCAAGACCGGATCCCTTTACGTTGGAGCTCCATCCGTAAATAGGATCTAAACTACCGATGTCGATTCTGATACCATGACTGCTTCTTTTGTTGCCAGAGGCAACAATCCTGGATTAAAATCGGCCAAAACTTGTGACTTAATTATCGTCCAAGGTTTATATTCTATTTCAAATTCATTCATTTTGACGACCCATGTGGCCAACCTATCGGAGAGTTTGGGTTTATAAAGGACATTCTACAGGGGAAAGGTGGTCACCACAGCTACCGGGTGACATTCGAAGTAAGGCTACTACGAGAGCTAAGGCCATCTTCTCTAAATGTGGGTAGCGAGTTTCTACTCCCGTTAAAATTCTACTAACATAATATATGGGAGATGCATACCTTCGTCCTCACGGATTAAAATAACACTTACTACTACTTCTGAGACTGCTAGGTAAATTAATAATTTTTTCCTTCCTCCGTCTTCGATAGTAACGGAGGTCTTGACAAGTACCTTTTCAAATCCATCAAAGCCTGCTGGTATTAGGGGTCCATTCGAAGTCGTTCTTCATTTTGAGTAGCGTGAAGAAATGTTGACATTTCTCTGATGACCGGGAAATGAACCGGCTCAAAGTGGCCAATCTCTTTGTGAGCCTTTGAACTTCTTTTATGATTGATAGGTGGTACGGGATGTCTTCGATGGATTTGATTTTATTGGGGTTTACCTCAATCCCCCTCTGTGACACCAAAAATCCTAGGAATTTGTTGGAGCTGACCTTGAACGTGCATTTCTCAGGGTTAAGTTTCATGTTATTCTTTCTTTGGATGTCAAAAGTTTCTTGCAAATGCTTACGGTGATCACCTGCATTCATAGACTTAACAAGAATATTGTCTATATAAACTTTCTTGGTTTTCCCTATCTATTTTTCAAACATGTTATTTACGAGCCGGTAATAAGTGGTTTCGGCGTTCTTTAGCCCAAAGGGCATCACATTATAGAAATAGGTGCCAAACTTTGTTATGAACACAATTTTTTCTCAATCCTCTGTGTTCATCTTAATCTGGCCTCGGCAATAGAACATTTCTTTTGTCTTACCGGAGGCATGCTAGGATCTAAGCTTAGCTTGTGTACGGCCACTTCTATGGGGATGCCTGTCATATCTGCATGCGACCACGCAAAACAATCGACATTAGATTTACAAAATTAAATAAATCCATAGCTGAGCTTAAGGTGCAGTCCTATCCCTAAGTAGAATTTCCTCTCTAAGAATATTTCAAACAAAGCGACTTGCTTAAGCTCTTCTAGTGTAGACTTCGTTCTGTCTGTCTCTTCTGGTCCCTAGAAATATCTTAGCACCTGATAAGATTCTGACGCCACTTCCCCCTAGTTAGCTTCACTTGATTCAAGAGCAGGTTCCGATTCCTGTAATTGCTATGCTGCACGATCCTTCCTTTTGCTGCTGGAGACCAAAATTGCATTCATCTCCCTTGCCGCCGGTTTGTCACCTTTTATCTGTTTAATCCCCTTGGGAGTTGTGAATTTCAGTAGCTAATGATACATCAATGGTACAACTTTCATCTCGTGCAAACACAGTCTTTCTAGGATAATGTTGTAACAATTATCGCTGTCCACTACCTCGAAAGTGTCGTCTTCATCACCCCCTCGACATTTGTTGGTAGCAAGATCTCTCCTCAGGTTGTCACATTTGTGAGGTTGAACCCGGTGAGGAGTTTGATGGATAAAATGATGCTTCTAATAAGTTTGGCTTGTTCCAATATCCTCCATTATTCTATAATGTTGGTCGAAATCCCTTGATCCAGTAGAACACGTTTGATTTTAAAATCTAATACATTTAAAGAAATTACTAATGCGTCATTGTGCGGTAGCAATAATCCGTTTGCATCTTCCTCCGTGAAAGTGTTGTCGTCTTCAGCGACTTCCTAAAGCCTCTTGCTATGGATTACTAATACCTTCATCTTTTTTGTTATCAAAAAGGCAACCCCGTTAATCTCGTTCCCCTGAAAATCATGTTGATCGTCTGGCGCGGGGGATCATCTACTGTTTTTAGGGCTCCATGTTATCACAATTGCTACTATAATTGTTTTTGTATCGATCACTTGAGAATTCCCCGTGATGGCCATTTTTCAGTAATGTTTCCACCTCTTCACGCAGATGTCGACAGTCCCCAGTTCGATGGCCGTTCATCCTGTGGTATTTGCACCATAAATTTGGATCCTTCTGGCTAGGATCGAACCTTATCAGCTTCGAGAATCGTGCTTCTTTAATGTTCCTCATAGCCAATACCAACTAGGATAGGAAGGATCTCGAGAACCTGATGTTTCTTTGTCCTGCAATGATCTGTTATTCCAGCCGCGATAAGTTCTTCTGTCGATAACGAACATGTCTATTGAACGGAAACCTCTATTGCGTTCTTTGGTCCATTCATAGGCAAAAATCAACCCCTCAAAGACCGTATATATGCGAAATCATCTTTTGATTTTTCTTTATTCTTCTCCCGACCTTTAGCTGACGCCGGATAGCCAAGATAATCATCATCAATCCTTATATTTGACTCATACCTGTTGTGGACACCCGCCCAAGTCATCGCTTAGAATTCAATCAAGCTTTCCTTCAATTTTCGGGAAGCATCATAACTTCTCGGATTCAAACCCTTGGTGAATACTTCAGCCGCCCATTCATCCGGAACAACCATGAGCAATATCCTTTCCTTCTGGAACCGGGTTACAAATTTCCGTAGCAACTCGAATTCTCTTTGTGTGATTCTGAATATGTTGGCCTTCTGGGCCTGCACCTTTCTGGCTTCGGCATGAGCCTTAATGAAAAAATATGTGAGCATCTCAAAGAAATCTATTGAATGATCGGGTAACAGCGAATACCACGTCAAAGCTCCCCTCATGAGAGTCTCTCCAAATTTTTTTCAGCAATACTGATCCAATCTCGTGAGGAGCTAAATTATTCCCCTTTACCCATGTTGTATAGGTGGTAATATGCTCTCGAGGGTTCGAAGTCCTATCATATTTTGGCACGTCGGGCATTTTAAACCGCTTCAGGATCAATTTTGGTGCCGTGCTCGGTTTGTACGACAATTGAGTGTACCTTTTTGAGTCTAGTCCTTTCAGCATCGGTGGTACATATACCTGGGATTTGGTCCTTTCGGGGTGTTCACTTCCATCATAAACCGCATATGTTCACTTTTAAAGGGATCACTATCGTTGTTGTGACTGGATCCGTTCCCCCAGTCCCATCGAAGCTGACCTCACCCCTCGGGGTATTTTTGCCGACCCTTTGCATTGTTTGATTTGCGATAACACCGGGAGGAACTGAACTTCGTCCATTCGCATTATTGGAAGCACCCGATAATGCATGCTTTAGTTCTGTCATAACCTTATCCTGTCATGTGAGATGGCCTAGAATGACCTCTTGTTGCTCCTACAAGACCCTTACCGTTTCAACGACATGTTCCTCTTCAACATCATCAGGAGTCGCCTCCCGAACACGTCGTGGCTACCGCCTGTCGCGGGTCGGGCGTGGCTTCGTTTTCCTCATTGTGGGTATCACTGATTGAATCCTCGTGCCGAGGCTGGTTACTTTGGGCCTCAAGATTGTGTGTATTGTTAACACCATTATCTGCCATTTTCTATGATTTTTTGCTAAGAACAAATAATCAAAACATGTTAGGGAAAAAGGCAAGGATCAACTTAATTGCACGACTATCTAGGCCGACGCCAAACTATTTGCCTGTAAAACGGTACAGTTAAATTTATACGCTGGTTCTAGACAAGTGAATTAATTTGATCCTGAGATAACAAAATAATTAGATAAATATGCAATACTTAGCCTTGAGATGAGATGAAATAGCAGAAACAGTAGTTCCGGGAGCAGGGCTTCCGGGCACAACAACAATAAAATCAAAAAGCAAGAAGGTAAAATTATATTAAGCTTTGAATAGAGTGTAGCATAAGTTTTCCAGAAAATTCGTAACCTTTAAGATGATAATAGAGCTTACTATTTATGACTGCACATAGGGAACAAGGTCCTAAGATCAAGCCCTTATTTAATGTCAATTATGAGGGCCATTGAAGAATATGTAATGGCGGGCATGAATGTCATTTTCTTTGTAACGACAATGTATTAAAGTTGTAGAATATTCTTCATTAAATGCTAGCGGGTGACATACATTTATTTTATCTTTTTGAGTATCATTCTTTTCGGTAGCAGACGAAATAGTTGCCTTCGGTTTCAGCTATCCTCTGTCAGCACTTCACGTGTCGCTTCGTTATGCGATCATTTAGTATAACATAGTTTACTCTAATACAGATACTAAGGGTACTATTTCGAGTATCCTACCATTACCATTACCCTTACCTTTAACCCAAAATCCCTCACCCCTACCCAAAACTGGAATGGTATGGTCCAGTGGTATTACCCTACCATTAGACAACCCTACTTTTTCTGTATACAATGAAGACATCGTGATTTCAAGAGTTAAAACTCTGTTTGGATCATTGTTCCCCATCATTTTATAATGTATTGTATCGTAATGTATCGTACCGTTTTATGAATATAATGTTTGGATAGATTGTAGTATTTGTTATGGTTAAATAATATTTTGCTGTTTGGTTTGACTGTATCGTACTGTACTGTAACTGATAAGTTTACTAAAATACCCTTAATTGTTTAAATATTAAATTTATTAAAAAATATGCATAAAATAATTTTAAAAAAACATAACGGAAAAAGGAAAAACCACCTTAAGAAAGTACAACAAATGAGCGAGATAGAAGAAGGCAAACAAAGGAGTACAACTAATTAGAATTGAATTAAAAGCAAATTAGGAGAAAAAATAAAAGAGAAGGCGGCTAAACACCTTTAACGTTACCGGCAGAAGTTCTGAAAAAAAAAGTAGGTTATAGGTTGGAGATTAGGTGTTAACATAGAAAAAAAAAGGTAAAGGGTAAAATAAAATTATAGTAATAAGGTAGGGCATAACTGGAAAGAAAATTAGGAAACAACCGCAACACATCAAATCAGTTGTTTCAAAAAAGGGAATTTTTCATTGTTCTGGAACGATGGATTTAACAATACAATACTACCAATTTTAATGAAACAATCAAAATAAATATTATTTTGGAACAACAATAGAATACGATATAACGGGGAACAACCATCCAAGCAAGCGGTAAGTTTTAACCTACTCTATTCGGGAGAAATTTAAAAATAGCCAGATTTACAACTAGTCGTTCAAAAATAGCCCAGTTTCAAAAGTAGTCAAAATTTAGCCACTTTCATGTAAAGATAAATCTGAGCGAAAACACGATTCAAAACCTGGAATATACGCCAGTATATTATGCTGGAGTTCCAACATAAGTATGCTTGAACTCCAGCATATTATACTGGAGTTCCAGGATAAGTAAGCTGGAACTCCAGCCATAATATGATGGAGTTCCATCATAAGTACACTAGAACTTCAGCATAATATACTGGAGTTCCAACAAGTATAATTGTCCAGTATAATATACTGGAGTTTGAATCATCGGTGCTCCAGTCTCCAGTATTATATATTAGAGTCAGCAAAGTATACTGGTCCAGCATAATACACAGGTACACCGAACTCCACTATATTATGCTGGACCGGTCTCTGTTACAGCAGAATAGTGATTATTTTTCATTGACTTCGCTATTTTTGAATGACCAGTCCGAAAGCTGGCTATACGGTGCTATTTTTACACTCTATTCGCAAATAGGAAATTAAAAAAACAAAAAAAAGAATAAGGCGGTGTATGGTGTAGCAAAACCCAAAATGGGATCCAATCACCTAAATTGGTGGTGACGTGCGCCGTTAACGCACTAAAAAGGAACTCTCCCGCCAAGCAAATAGCAGTGAGTATTAATTAACAAACATCAATAAAGTTGTAACTTGTAAGATCCAAAGAAATCAAAACTCTTCAATGGAGCTTCCGGTGATCGATCTCGCACTCTATCTGGAGAAAGAGTTTGATTCCCAAATTAAGAGTCTGTGCTGGGAGGTGAGTCGAACCCTAAAGGAAACTGGAGCTTTACTCGTGAAGGATCCAAGGTGCACCGCTGAAGATAATGATAGGTTTATTGATATGATGGAGAACTACTTCCAACAGCCTGAAGAATTTAAACGCCTTCAGGAGCGTCCTCATCTACATTATCAGGTACGTCATGCTCTTAATTTGCTTTCCACCTCTTTGGAATTTCTAATACATCTGCAAAACCTATGAATGGTTTTATCAAGTGAAAAACTATTGACATTAATTGACGCTGCTCAATTTTGGGGTCATTTTGTTTCTACGCACATCAACAGGTCTCACATCATCCCATCAAAATGTTGTTGTTTTGAGGTTTGAAGCAATGAGGTTTAAGAGAATCACTTGAAATTCCAACAACTTATGACCTGGTTTTGTCTGGCATGCTTCCTCAAATCAGATTGACCATCTTACTAGTATTATTTTCAAGACTCAAGTACTGATTTTAGCTAAAATACTAAAAGGGGGCATTTGTTTTACTCCAATTTGACTGTGTTCAGTATTGGTTGTGTCGAGTACCTAGAAGACATACTAGTTGGGTCTGGCAAAGGCAATGAAATACAACCCAAGCCTAACTTCCTTCCTCCAGATATGTTAATATGAGAGGCTCGAGGCTCAAGTCCACAGCAACCCAACCACCTAGTCTCTAGCAAGCTCCAGCTTCCCTACCATTGTGAGGAAATTAGGGTCAATGAGATAATACATGGGTTTATGCTAAAGCAAACACTTCTTGCTGTGTTTGACAGCTTATGCTTTTAACTAGATAGTCTAAATAATGTGGCCAGTAAAAACTAGCATTCTGTTGGGTGAAATTCTCGCCTCATCAGGGAGTTTTCGTTGAAAAACCAAGTTGGTTTAGTTACTACATTCTCCATTTTCTGCATATCTCTAATGTCAAACTGGCAAGTAAAAATAGCCTTTTCTCGCGTGATCTTGTCGCCTCAGGTCCTTTAAATAACTGTAGGAAGCTGAGATAGTCTATCATCCTATCTGCTGTAGTTACATCTTCTAGTTACACCAAAAAGCCAAAAAGATATACATCTATGCTTCATTGTATGAGAATAGTATACACTTTCATATATATAACGCAACTCAATTTTTAACTTTTACCTTCTTTTTGGAAATGGAGATACCCAACTAACCTAAATAATAAGAACTTCCCCCTTGACAGTGGTATATGTTGTATATGTGAATCCTAGATGTGAAAATATACAGAATTCCTCTATGAATCTATGAAAGGTATAAAAAAGAAAAAAAATGCAAAGAAAAGAATAGGCTAGGCATGACGCAATATGCTGATATTAAAATGAAAAGTTAAAAAAGAAGCGCTAATTAGATGCTCATATATGCTCTCAAAACATCTTTGGTTCCGCTCCTTCCAAATCACTCACCAAATGCATGCAGGCAGGGTTTCCCAGATTTTCCTCTTTCTCTTTCCAATGCCGTTGCCAGTTCAACACTGTTGCAGCTGTTTAATAGTTCTAGGCATCACTCAGCTGACTTGAGAAAATATTGAAGAACAAGTTCCAAAAGACCAAAACTAAGAAGTGATGCTACAGTACAATAAATAAATGATTAGCTTCCTCCTCATTCTTTCCACACAGTAAAATCTATTGCAAATAGACAAATCTCTCCTTTGCAAAGACTGTATGCCTCATAAGCCAGAGTGCAAAAAGCAGGCAACCTTGTATAATAGAGCCTTCGTCCTCCAAATATGTTTTTATGGCCACACACCATGAACCTGCCCCCAATTCATGGATGAAAACTGAAACTTGTAACTGTGAAGATACTATAGTGGATAAGCAAAAGCGAACCGAGTAAGTGTTAATACCATCGAAGTTCTCTTGTGAACTTCCTTTCTCCTACTATTTATGTCACACACAAAGCAACATCTTCTTATTCAGCATGACATGCAACATCATTTTCAGGCGTTCATACTAGATATGAACACACTAATAATTTAGTTACATGCAACTTCAAAAAGTTTGATCTTTTAAACACGTCAGATACTTATTCTTTTATTAATTATAATTTATATATGACTCCCCCCGTCTGAATTTATGTATCAGTAATTAAAAAAAGACTTTTGTAGTCTAAAACAAGCCATGGACATTGTGCGCATGCAGTGGCGAAGCCACATGGTCAAAGGGGTGGTCAGTTGACCACCCTTCATTGAAAAATTGCACTGTGCATATAGGTAAAATATTATGTTTTAGGTATATAATACATATTGAACACCCTTTTTCGGGATTTTTTTTTTCATTTCTTTAAATATGAATACTCTTAGGAAAATTCCTAAATTCGCCGCTGATTGTGCGACTATAACACCTCGTTAGAGATAAAATGAAAAGTTTAAAGTTAAATTATTTCTAAATATAAAAAATACTTATTTTTTGGGATAGACTAAAAACAAAAGTGTGCCTCATAAATTAAAAAGAGGGTATATTTTATTTTCATACGGATCTTACTTCTCTTCCCAAAGATGAATGAGCCCAACGTTCGTCTTGGAGATAATGATCAGAATTTCTGAAAAAATGGCAAGTAAAAAATTAAATGATGCCAAAAACAAAAAGGAAAAACGTACAATAACAGAACCCATTAAACCACAAAAACTTTAGTGTGTAAAAAATATAATAAAGATATCGAGAAATTACATGTCAAGAAGGAACAAAAAGCAAGTAAAGTTACCATCCTATGCCAAAAGAAGAAGAAGGAAGGTATAGTATATAAAGAAAAAGAAAAAGAAAAAGAAGAGAAGCGAATCAACTTGTTCCGGAGAACGGCTTTTTATGTACGAAAGATCAATTTCTTACGTTGGTAGAAAGTCAGAAACTATTGGTCATGGTTACAAACTATTAATTGAAGTTATGTCTTCCTCCTCATTCTCTCCACACAGTGAACATCTATTGCAAAGAGACAAATCTCTCCTTTGCGAAGACTGTATGCCTCATAAGCCAGAGTCCAACAAAAGCAGGCAACCTTGTATAGAGCCTTCGTCCTCCAAATATGTTTTTATGGCCTAAAACCATGAAATTGCCCCCAATTCATGGATGAAAACTGAAACTTGTAACTGTGGAGATACTTTTATTATGTGGAGTCCAAATCAGCTTATCTGGCTCCTCTTCCTGGAATCTAAAACTGCCAAGTGCTTGAAAGAGTTGAGATGCCCTTTTCAGTTTCCAGTCATTGCAATTCCTCCAACAACAAAAATTCCAACCAGTATTTGATCTGCATTGTGCCAAAGCTTGTGTATCCTTCACCGTGCTGTATAATTCGGGGAAATCCTCCTTTAGAGGAGAGTGTGCCAACCATACTTAGAGTTTTAGTAATATTACCCGCCAAGATCTTGATGTTACACATAATCATCCCCCAGACTTCTAATATATTTCCATACACTTACTCCAATCCATAAACTGATGTATTTGTTCTGGTACACCAATTATTATCCATCCCATACTTCTTAGTTATGATTACTTCCATAGAGCCTCTCTTTAAGGTTGAACCTCCATAACCATTTGGATAGAAGGTTTCCGTTATGATATCTGACAATTTCTCACCCCATCCCTCCCTGTTTTTTACTCAGTCTTACAGTTTTCCAATTAACCAAATGAAGACCCTTCTTCTCCTTGTTACCTCTCCAGAGAAATTCACTCCTCAAACTATATAGTCTCTTTTCCACTTTGGACGGTACTGGAAATAAAGACATACTGTAGGTATAAAGTGAGTCCAACCAACCCCCCACCCGAAGAGAGATATTGACGTTTTCAATTATAACCTTTTTTCACATCTCTCCAGAATACTCTTCCATATCACTGATGTTTTGGATTTTGCCCCCAAATGGAGTCCAAGGTATGCTGTAGGAAGGCTACAGTTTGTGATAAAATCTAACTTCTCATCACTGGCACCTAGCAATGACACAATGCATGCCTCATTTGAATTAAAGTGAGACAGACGCTGATCAACCACCTTACCAGAAACTTTTTGACTGGTTGGAAAACCATCTTTTAATCTGTGTATAATGACTGTGTCTCTTCTTGGATATGCCTTCATCAGTGTCAGAAGCATCGTCAGCTTCAGCTCTCCTTGCTGGTATTCTGAAATTTCGATCATCTTCCACCCAAGTTGTAGCTTCAATTCGCAGAAGTATAGAATAAATGAACTGCCCTACCTTAACTTCCACCCTTGCCCAAATTGTCCCATCAGTCTACATGATGCAAATACGAGCCCATCAGAGACGGGTTCTACATCTAGTATCATTATCCAGCTCTAAACCCCCCCCCCCCCCCCCT
>MU731435.1:132969-144626 GCA_026770625.1 Nicotiana glauca
ATTTCATGAAATTCCTCTTCCGACCACAAAGGTAAAATAATCCTAAGCTACATAACCCAGAAATGGTTTGGTTTCTAATCTGCTCTATGAAGTCCCACCAGTGATGCCATCTATGGTTGTTTTGATCCCAATTGCCCATTTTGATCCTTTCCGTTTCCCTTTTGGATGGGAATCGAAAAGGAAGAAGCCCCCATTAATTTCAGTTATCTTGACCTTCCCCAGAACCTTCCAACTTCTACGAGCCTAGCCTTCAACTTCTGAGACTAGAGGGATCTCAGTGGTGATATCCCCCAGTCTACCCACCAGACACCTCTCCAATAACTGTAGCTTTGGTTTCAGAATCTCTTCCTAAAATTCTACGAACTTTGAGCTGCTTGTCGGAATTGTCTCTGCCTTCACCCAGCTTTAGGCCAAGCCATCTCTCTGCTAGCTCCTTGTAAGATTTATGAGGTTGAAGATTCTGCAGATTCTGGTGACCCCATCCATATTTTTCTAAGAAATTCTTAATCTTCTTTGCAACATCAACCTCCCTGCATTTTGCACTTTTTCTGGGATGATAATGGTACTTGTCTTCTTTCCTTGAGTTGCCAAAATCCTTAGGTGTCTGCCAAAATTGTTTAAGTTTTGAAAGGCGAAGTACTCATATTGCTGTTCAGCTCTTTTCCACTGTCTGCACAATTTACCAGTACCCTCCTAACACCAAATGTAGAACCTGACAAATCCATAGTAGCATCTGTGCGTTGATGGAGTTTCTACTGACAAAGTTCTTCCTTTCCAAATATACCAATAGTGTCTCCCATTTTCTTTAATTTCAGGTGAAAACTTGTTCCCTGCAGCAAAGAACAGTTTTCTTTCCATCCACACTGTCATAAAATTCGAGATGAAAAATTGAAGAAATCTGAGATTCTGAGAAATAATAAGGTAAAATCAAAAGCTAAATTTTGTAGGATAAATGATCGGCGTCATTTTTGTTGAAAAGACTTTCGGCACATTCCATGATTAAAAGGAAACTATAATACTTACAGAAATTGGTCTGCTTTCTAGCTACATATACTGCACCTTTAGGCTAGTGAGAGTCCATTGATTTCCTTAGAAAAGTGTGATTCGTTAATCAATAATCCCAAGACTAAAATGCGTAAAAGGAATATGTTTTTATAATATGAATTTCTAATACCCCAAGTTATTGCAATGTTTCCTAAATTTAAGCCTTAGGTGCTTGGTCTTAAAATCTACATAACCAAGGTTTTGCTTTTGCATAATTGAAAGAGCACCAGTTATACCTTCATTTGATGATTCTATTTTCTGTATTAACCTATGTTATCAAAGGGAAAAAGCGCGAAAAAGTTGTAAGGTCCATTGGGGCTTTAACCCAAAGCGCAAAGAAAGTGTGGGCTTTAATGAAAAAGGGTGCAAGTGAGAAAAACATACAAATATGTATATGTAGTTCAAGATGAATAATTATAAGCATGAGTAACAAACATGTGGAAAAGAAATTGAAACAAAAATTACGATAAAGTGAAATATCAATTGTTTCATGTTGCCTCTTCGGGATTATGCTATATGACTAGGAAAACTATGCCTTAAAGCCTTGATGACGACACTAAAGTATCCGCTAAGCGAGGCAAAGCGTCAACATGTTTTGAGCCTCGCTTCAAGGATTAAGTGCGCTTTAAGCGCGGCTTAAACAACTCTGGTATTAACTATAAATATCTAAGCTTTCTAGTAATCGGTTGAAGGGATCCCAAATATTAGCTAGATAAGCATAGAACAAGATGCTCTGGACTTATAGGCTGTCAATATACTGTACAGAAGCGTATGGTAAAAGATTTTGGAACTAATAGGGCTGCAGAACATCTGGCTTTCATTTGGAAAGGGCGTTGAATAGTAAAAATTTCTGGTTTCTGCTGCTTGTACTACATGTTTATTCTTGACAAACTTCTTTTGTTTTCATTATCTTTCTCAAGGTTTTGCTGTCAATTATATAGAAGCGACAGCTAATATTATCAATTAATAGCTCGAAAAAAAGGATATGTTCATTCGGTTCAATAAATTCCAACTCTACTCATTAAGCTTCTTATTTGGAAGACTACTCATGTCAATGTCTGACAGGTCGGGGTGACACCTGAAGGAGTTGAAGTCCCTCGTAGCCTGGTTGATGAGGAAATGAAAGAGAAGCTTAAAGCAATGCCTAAAGAATATCAACCATCTAGTCCATCTGGACCAGATCCTAAATGGCGATATATGTGGAGAGTTGGTCCTCGTCCGGAGATTACCCGATTTAAGGTTTCTTCACTCATTTCCCCATTTCAATCATGTTATTCAAGATTTGATTGATCAGTGACATTCCTTGTTTTAGTCACCACCAATGGATAAAATTAGTTGTGTAAGTACTAAAAATTGCTGCTAGTAAGTAAACAAACATTACACTCTTGTAGGAACTGAATTCAGAGCCAGTAATACCAGAGAGCTTTCCTGAATGGAAATGTACCATGGACTCATGGGGATATAAGATGATATCTGCTATAGAGGTGGGTCTTAACTCTTAAGCATTTGTATCTTTTATTTATGCTACTGGTTTGACAGTTCTGGAATATGACCGCTTGCTCTTTTTCAGTGCGTTGCTGAAATGGCTGCCATTGGTTTTGGTCTGTCAAAGGATGCATTCACTTCCCTAATGCAGCAGGTGACTATTATTTAATGTCAGTGGCAAACTTTTTTATTGCATCTCCAACTGATTACTGGTGTATTGTTGGATGTGAAGACTTAATAATTATTGTTTGTCGGTTATGATGCTGGTTTGTGCTAAGTTGCTCGGACACAGGTGCGGCTGTCCGACACGGGTCTGATCCTTCGAGATGTAAATTCTAAGATTCGGGGATACGGATCCTAGTACGGTTATGGGTGCGGGGATCCTACTAAAAATAATTCAATAAAGAAAAATATAAAAATATCTCTAAATTATGATAAATTTTGTGGAATACATTTGTATAGCTTGTAAAGTGTGGAAGTTTTTTTTTTTGTTTTCAAGTTGTAAATAAGTAAAGGTTTGATTTCTTAGATAAGGTATGCTATTTTCTTCAAATTTACCTTAGTTTGGTTCTGATTTTGGGAATCAAATTGTATCTCGTCTCGAATCCATCGGTCAAAGTACCCAAAATTGTTTGACCAGATCCAGTACGGATCCCATATCCACACCCATGCTAGTTTTGTGTCGACACGGGTGCGACACCTAAACTGCTCTGTCGGAGCAACTTAGGTTTTGTGTTATAACTCAAGAACTCCTCCTTCACCCCCAAAGCAAAGGGAGACCATGTGCTGAATTACACCTAAATTCACATGCAATGAATAATCGGTATGCATAAAAGTGTTTAACTGTGACTGATTCTTGTTAGTTGTGAAATTGATATGTGATCGGATTCATCAAGAGCTTGAATACATTTTTTCTTGTGAAAATGGTGTGATTTACTTTATGTTTCTAGTATTACTTCTCTAGCTTACAAAGATTGTTGCATCGCTTCACTTGTTTTCAACTTGTTCCGTGGATCTATTACATTAATACTACATCTTTATCTTTGCTAGAATGTATCAGAATAAGAAGCAAATGTTGATTCATATCTAAAAATACGGCAACTGATCTCCCTGCTTTTCTTATTTCCGTTTCTGTTATCATTGTGACTTAAACATCCCTTCCTTTTGTTCAAATGACCGTTCGTTGCCTTCCTTACATCCATAGCTGTTACCACCGTGGCTTTCCTTTTCTGTCGAATGAGCTTCATATCATTGGCATACAAAGAACATTTTGGATTAATAGGTTTCCTGGTCTGCAGATTTTGTATGGGATTATGGAGAATAGTGATTCTCCCCTTGTTTGGTTGGGTTTAAGGGCATGGAGTTGAATAGGCTAGGGTCTGTGCAGATTCGAATTCGTGTAAACACTATGACTTATTTGGTAAAGTTAGCATCAAATTACTCAATATTATTTTAAAAGGCAAATCGTATGCACTAATCGATATTCTGATCTTTGCCCTTAACTTCATGAATTGAACACATGATGCATGATTATTGGTCCTCATAGTGAGTAGTGAAATGCTTAATATCAGAATGAACAAAAATAGTAATAAGAATCATATAAATGATATGACAACTCTTAACATTCCCTTGCTTTACGAGCAGAGTGTTGCTTAAAATGGTTTAGGGCAAGGGAAAAAATTGGAAGAAAACAAACTGATTTGTTTTTCTGAAAGGAAAATTTGCAAGTATTTCTTTATTGATTCAAGCATGTTAAATGGTACTTGGGACCCAATATCAATGTTCTTGGGTGTACCAGCATAATATGCTTTCTGAGCTAAAATGTTTGAAAATGCTATTTTGTTATCATTATATTTCTTTCTTAACATAGGGAACCAATTTATTTTTTTCTACTTTTATGTAGTTCCTTCCTTTTTGACTACTTCCAATTTCCAGGGACCACATCTGCTTGCTCCAACGGGAAGCGACCTGAGACGTTATGCCAAAGAGGGAACAGTATTTGCAGGATACCACTATGACCTGAACTTCCTTACAATCCATGGAAGAAGTCGATTTCCTGGTTTAAGTATTTGGCTTAGAAATGGGCAAAAGATGGAAGTGAAGGTTCCTGTAGGATGCCTCCTTATTCAGACAGGAAAGCAGGTATAAAGAATTTGAAGCACTTATTTTCATGACAGAATTAATGCATTTAACATGTAAATCTGCTAGCTCCAGCAATCAACATAAACAGGGTCTTAAAATGATTATGCAACCACTATGCTAGAATTTTTTTAGTTTTCCAAGACCCTAAATTACAGTAAAAACCTTAATAGGCCATTGTTCTCTTGATACACACTTGTTAAAATCATCAAGAGTTCTACTTTGGCATGCAAATTCTACAGGAAAGGGCTCTGCTTCATGGGTTTCGCTCACAATTGGGAAACATGATTAGTTTCATGTAGGAAGAAACAGCCGAAGATATAGTATAATAAACTGTGGTCCCATGTTTTGTCAATTTTACTGGAGAAAAGTTAAATGACATGTTTGATCGTTTTCTGTGTTTGACTCAGTTTTAAATATGTACGCTTTTTTTAGACCACTGGAACAAGTTATTCTCAGTTCAATATTAGCACTGCAGAAGTGTTTGACGCAAATGTAATGTTCCTATGCTAAATGTTCCAATCAAGATATATTGTTAACTTCGCAGGAACTGTATCATAGTTTCAAAGGTCCATTCATTTTGTAAGTATATCCCTATTTACCTTGACATATTGATGGAAGTTTCAGCTGAGACAGTTTTTGATTATCTCAGATAGAATGGTTGACTGCTGGAGAATGCATGGCTGGCATGCATGAGGTTGTTGTAACTAATAGGACCACTGATGCAATTAAACGAGCTCTGGAGCAAAAACGCAGTCTGTGGAGAGTATCCTCAACGGTGAGGGAGTGCGGTTTGGCTGAACCTTTTTTTGGGGTCAACTTTTTTTGTTTTGATTCCCAGTATAACAATTGCAATTGTTAGAAGGTTAACTTCTTGAAAGTGATGCTAACTTGGACTTGTTCTTTTTTGCTAGCTATTCGCACACATAGCATCAGATGCAGTGCTAAAACCTTTAGGGCATTTTTCAGACACTCCTCTTGCAAGCAAGTATCCTCCCATTTGTGCAGGTGAATTTGTTGAACAAGAACTTGCTATCATAAATCTTAAAGGTAATAATGGAGCTTGATAATCCCTATTCAAGATAGTAAGTGGATACCTGTAGCACTCGAGGAGCTATAAAAGACGCAAGTTGAAATTAGATTCTTTTGTCAATTCGTGTCCAGTAAACAAGCACAAGGGCAAAAGAGCCTTTATCAAGGTGCAAAGTCTAATTGTATCATCAATACATTATTTACTTTGTTCAAGACTCGAAGTGATTGGGCTTATTTCCCAATTCGATTTATCGATTCGATTTTGATCCTTATCGATAATAAGGTTTTGATTTTTTCGATTTTGATTTATCGATTTTGGGGGCTTATCGATTACACCAATAAGAAAATTTGCGGGATTCCACGGAAAGTATATCGCTATAAACTCGCCTAACTAATATGGACAAAAAGAAGCTAAAATAAGACGAACGCCATTAATAATATAAAAATTATGTTAACAAGCACATACAACAAAATTAAAGTAAGAGATTAAATGTATGCCACCAACACTCCAACGGTATAAAAAAAAAAACACATCATCACGGCTAATTCTGTTTTTCATTAATTTGAACTTCATTCCCTTGATCTTCAAATATGATCATTCTTTAAATGTGGAAGAGGAAATAATATGGTAAGGGACTTAGGGTAAAGGAAAGGGTATAGATTAGGGAAAATGATATTGTATAGCCGCTTTCAAAATAGTAACGGAATATACATACATTCTGTATGTTATATTAATCCACACAAATAGGTAATTACTCATTTAACAAGCGTCTACAGTCTAGGGGTGTGCATTCGATTTATCGATTCGATTTTGACCTCTATCGATAATTACTTATCGATTATCGATTTGTACATATGCTTATCGTTATCGTTTCTATAAGGTTTCAATTTTTTTTATTTCGATTTCGATAACAAATAATCGATTTGATTTATCGATAAACCGATTCGAATGCACACCCCTAGCAATATGTGCTATATTTGTTTTAGAAAAAATGACACTTTGAGCTCCTTTTATATATTTAATGACCAAAATGCGCCCTTTTTTGAAAAAGACAAAACATGCCTCTTTTGAAGATTTTAAGACTAGGTTGCCCCTCCTTTCTTATGCCTAGGGGCTGGGCTTCATCAAAGGTCCTTCTCTTCTTTTTTTTTTTGGTTTTCTTTCACGTTTTCTTTTGGTTTGTCTTTTTTAGTTTTTTATTTTTGTCATATTTTGTTGTTATTCTTTTCACTTTGTTTTTTTTTCGTTTCTAATAAAATTATTCACCCGTATTCATTTTTTCTTATTTTTTTTAGTTATTATCTTTTACTTTTTAATTCTTTCTAGTAGTAACCCCTCGCTCTTTATCACTTAATTCTTTTCCTTTTTCATCTTAATTTTTCTGTTATTTTTAGTAAAAAAAATTCACCAAAAACTGTTATCACTTTCTTTCACTTTTGTTTTTCTTTATTTAAATAAATAACTGAGTCTTAAAATCTGTATTGCGATATTCTCTACATAATCAATAATCGATTAGGATTATCGAGAGTTACCATGTTACTCCTTTTTATTCTTTTAATTTTTTATTTAATATTTGTAGATAACTTTTTTTTTTAGTTTGCTAAGAAATTTTATATTTTATTTTTAAAATAAAATCTGTTCGTTCAAAATAGCTCTCACTTTTTTCCTTATAATTCTTATTTTTTATCTTCGTTTTTCCTATTATTTTTTGTGAAATTTCTCTGTTAAAATTTTTATCATTTTATTCCACTTTTTATTTTTGATTTTGTTCTTTCTAGATAAATAACATAGTCCTAAAATTAGTAATAGGGTACTTTCTATACAATTATTAATCGATTATAGTTATCGATAGTTAAAGTCTCATTCTTTTTATTGTTTAATTTTATATTTGTAGATGATTTTTTGTAATTTCTAAAAAAATTAAGGTTTTTTCTTAAAATCAAAATATTGTCATTCTTTTTTACTTTTTTTTTGTTCTTTCTAGTTAAATCGGTAAAACTTAAAATTTGGTATATTATGCTAATTAGGGTGAAATTTAAAAATAGCCAGATTTACAAGTGGTAATTGACAAATAACTACAATTTCAAAAGTAATCGAAATTTAGCCACTTTTCATGTGAAGATAAATCTAAACGAAAACACTATTCAAAATTCAGAAATATTTCAGCATAATATATTGGAGTTCCAGCATAATATACTTGTCCAACATAATATGCTGGAAGTTCATTCACAGGTGCTCTAATCTCCAGTATGCTGGAACTTTCGTGTGTTGGATTTCCAGCATAATATGCTGGAAGTTCATACACAAGTGTACCAATCTCCATTATATTATGTAGGAACTTTCCATGTTGTAACAAAATATTGGTTATTTTTTAATGACTTTGCAAAATGCTGGCTATTTTACAATTACCAGTCCGAAAACTAGCTAGCCCGTGCTATTTTCACTGCTAATTATGATACATCAATATCTAGTATATTACCATGATTCATCAGTAATTATGGTATACTAATATGTTGTATACCATAAATATTAGGTATTCCATTTATGATTTATCGTACTCTAACAAAGTACCATGATTAAATACTAATCATGGTATACCAACGCATACTATACCAAAGAATATTGATAATACCAGAATTTAGAACTAATCATGGTATACCAATATATAGTATACCAAAAAGATTTAGTGTACCATTTAACATACTCAAATAAAGCACATGGTATACTATATAAGTATACCAAGAATATTGAGAATATCATTTAACACAAACAAAGTGTATCATGATTCAGGTGTTGATAAAAATATTTTAACATATATAAAAGTATACCATGATTCAACAATTGGTATAAATATCCTTAAAATAATATTTTGCACTCTTTGATGGTATATTTTGCTAATTAATTTTGTTTAAAAATAAATAATTATCATATAAAAAATTCTAAGAGATTATTGAAATAATAAAATCATCAAACAATATTCGAATAATACCAAAAAGATTCAAGTAAAAAGGAAGAAATAAAACCAGGAAATGGTAACACTAAAATTGGATGAAGTACAACAACAAAGTGTATTCCTACAAGTGGGGTCTAAGGAGGATAGGAAGTACACAACCTTACCCCTACCCTGGAAGGGCAGAGAAACTATTTTCGGTAGACCGTCGACTAAAGAAAAGATGGAAAAAGCACTTATAGCAAGTAGTAATACATGATATTTAGAAAACTAAGTCCAAGATAGCAACAGAGAAGATGAAAGAAGTACTGATAGTAACTAATTACAATTCAAGATATGTAGTGATAACAAACTAAGGGAGTACTGATGGCAAGTAGTAACAATATAAGATATATGAAAATAGCAAACTAAGAGTAAAAAGGATACCATACTAACACTAATGCTATTGAGCTAAGGAAGACAAAGGGAAATGCTCAACTACCTACTAACCTTCTACCTAATTCTCAACCTCCACTGTCCACACCCTCCTATCAAGGTTCAAGTCCTCGGCCAGCTCAAGTTGTGCCATGTCTCGCCTGATCATCTCTCCAAGACTTTTTTAGCCTACCTCCACCCAACCTCTTACCCATTAAGGCCAACCTCTCACACCTCGACTTGTGCATTTGTGCTTCTCCTCTTAATATGCCCTATCCATCTCAGCGTTGCCTCTTGCATCTTTTCCTCCATATGGGCCACTCCCACCTTCTCCTAAATAACTTTATTCCTAAATTTATCCAACCTTGTGTGCTGATGACGCCCAAATCCACTACTAAAAAGTAAGTAGATACGATAGCGTGCAATATAATTTACCCAACTATGAGTCGAGGTCAAAATTCACATAGAACAATATGTAGGCGATTAGGCATGTAAGAGAATTATCACTTATTATGCTAAGCCAAACACTTAGAAAAGTTTTAAGAAAATATTTAGGTCTAAATGTAAAAATATAATCTAACTTAGAAAGCAAGTAAAATGAGCAATGGCTACACGTATGGATGCACGGGGAATCACACTCAAGTAACGATCCAATGTATTTCATGATTTTACAAATATGAGCTAGTTTATGTTAATTAGCATTGGGTAATAATTCTATATTAGCTTCTTTCGAAGACTAACAAGACTTCCTAATTGAATTATCCCTAAAATAATTAAGAGATTAAGCACACCTGAATATGCCTACAAGTAGTTCAATCTTATCCCTAGGTAGAATCTATAAAATAAGGGTTAAAGCCTCAAGTTCTTGTAAATTAATCTTTCCCAATCCCAAATAATCTTTTTCAAAATTAATTCGAAGTAAATGGGCGAGTCATAGGGTTAGCTAATCCCTTTAAAAATATTAAAGAACGGGAATAATTAAAGAAATAATAACTCACTTCAATATAACTAAAAATCGTTCAATACATAAGTACAACAAGTTATTTAATCCACACTTTAAATATGAATATTTTCATAAACAAGATTCAAGTATTGGAAAAAATACTACACACTTAAATATACAATACAAAGCAAAAAATGAAGAAATGAACAAAAATGGACAAGAAATTCTCAACCAAAGCTTGAAATCTTCAAGACCCAAGTTGTGTGCAAGAACCCTAGCTCCAAAACTTACCTTTTTTAGTCAAGAGACTCAAAAAACTTCAAAGGTGTGCCAAAGATTCAATTCCAATAAGCTAGGTTGTGTATTAAAGGGTTTGGGATAGTGAAAATGTGAATTGCCAAATCTGTTTAAAGTTGGAGGCCGTTGGCCGCACCTGCGGAAGAATCAACGCAAATGCGGCTTCGCAGATGCGAAATTGAGTAGCTATTCGAATCGCCGCAGAAGCGGTCCATGAAGTGCAAAAGCGCATACGCAGGAGCGGAATTATACCGCAGAAGCGCCTCCGTAGAAGCGGTCCCAGTGAAGCTTGGCTATCCCGCAGATGCGGTGTTCTACTCGCAAATATGAGTCCGCTGAAGCGGAAATTCTCACGCAGGTACGAGAGCACTTGGAGCAGCTTTGCAATTGTTCAACCATTTTTGCTCAATTCCACTCCATTTGGTCTCAACTCTCTTCAAGACTCATTGTACCTGAAAATCTAGCAGTTCACACTCTAAATCACCTCATTTTATAATTAAAAGGCACAAAAACTAAAGAAAAGAGACTAGAATAAATGGTAAAATCACCACTTATCAACACCCTCAACTCAAATCTTTTGCTTATCCTCAAGCAAATCAAAACCAAATACTCAATGAGGCTCTAACATTTAACGCATAATTAGCATCGCTATCATTTCCAAATCACATTTTCCAATTAAGCATAACACTTACGAATTTGGTTGATACTAATAAATAGGTTCAAGCATGTGAATCCTAACCAAATAACTTCCTCATTTAAAACAATCTCAAGAACGCAATGGGTTTCAAAACAATCAGGTGACAACAAGCAAGCCTCAAGAAGTGACTCAAAAGCCCTCGTCTACTACATATGCTCAATTTACACAATTCAGAATCTATCAATGTCACCAATCTATCATAATTCATGTGCCTTCACAAGAAAGAAAGTCCCAAAATTATCAGATTTACAATAACAACACAAGGGACAAATACGCAAAGACACTCACTCTCAACAAAGAATTTCAAGTATTACAAAATATCATGCCACAAGCTTGCGCTTATTTTAGTTCGCCGCCTATGCAATGGTAGGCTCGAAAGGCTAAAGAGGCTTTTTCAAAGATCACAAAGAATGCCTAAGGTAATACTTCCAACCAAACATAATTAGCATTGACATTGAAAAACCAACCGGGCAAGTTTTAGATGATCAAAGTAAACACAAAAATTATTTTTAACAAAAACTAACACACATGGCACATGAACTAATCAAGACGGATCAATTTCACTTTTTAATACGAGCAATTAGAGCAATATCATGCCAGCTAGTGGGCAAAGAGTCACCATATGAACCGAAAAGTTATTACAAAAATTATTCTT
>MU731435.1:145540-171290 GCA_026770625.1 Nicotiana glauca
AGAGGGAGGGGTATTTTAATTCACACTTCGCATACAAGAGATTAATTTTATTAATACCAAACAGTCCAAAAGCTAGCCTTCATATAACAAAACAAGACTAATTTTCTTAAGAAAGTCGTCACACCATCCATCATAAGAAAAAATCACTTGGTTCAACACGAAATATTTCTCGCGAAAGAACCGTAGCATAAAAAACACTCAAGGAAATTTATTGAAAAGTATATCATGACTAAAGAGATAAAAATAATATAAACTAAAAACTACTAAAGAAAATAAAATAAACAGTAAAGGAACAAAAATGAAATAACTAGAAATTACTAAAGAAAATAAAAGAACAAAAGCAGCTAACACTCAAGGAACAAAAATAACATAAACTAAAAACTACTAAAGAAAATAAATAGATAAAGAAAAATAAAATAAAATAACAAAAGCGACTAATCCGCGAAATATATCACCAATCACAAACTACGCTTGGCAAGAGCACATGATAAGCAATAGTAAAATGTCACGCCCCAACCTCAGGAGGCGCGACCGCCGCTCAATCGAGTGAACCTAACTGAGTAAGACTTATCAAACATTTTCTACTCAACTCAATACGATTAGGGAATCAGGCTTTCGTTTAACTAGACAATAGGAGAGGCTATACATTCAGTATTGATAATTCATTTTATATCACAACCTTAAACCGTAGTTAAGTTCCAAGATTCCATAAAATTACAATTTAGAGAAAACCATAGTTTAGAATTACAGCATAGTTCATAGACCCATCCAACACCCATACATCACCCACACAAACGTCTACAGAGCCTCTAAGGATGCAAAGACGAGTATTACAACACCGGCAACAAGGCCCCGGCTATACCGCAAAAGTGAAAATCTACAAGAAAAGATGTGCAACATAACCCCTTGAAGGGAAAAAAGGCCTACTAAGACTATGAGAGGAGGATTCTCCACTACGCGCGATCGGCATTGTCCGCTATGGAGCCACCTACATTCATATAAAAATATAGTGCCCCCGGCAAAAGGGACGTTAGTATCATGGAATAGTACTAGTATGTATAACTAAACACCATTTCATTAGAAAGAACTATCATATAAGAACGAGAAAATCATAAGAGACAATCAAAGCTTTTAACCGAACACCACATCATCAATAAAGAATCATATAACTTTCACATGATTTCTATAACTTTAGTTGGGCATTTCATATGTTCATCATTGTTCACAACACCACCGTTGTCTTAAGCGGAGTCCGATCACGATATGATCGGCTAGGTTGCCTCACATGAGACATATACTTCATCACCATCTCATTTTTTTTTCGGAATTTAATATCAGCACATTACCACCATGTGTGCGGCATGGTATCCGATTGCGGTCCGATCGGCTAGGCGCCTTACCTAGGCATTGTTTCTTTCTCATTAATCATTTCATTTGAATCTTTATTTCGCATATCTCATGTCAATTCATTGGCACTTAGGGCCGCAATCTTCACATCATGTCCACTCTCAATACAAATCTTGCAATTTAGGATAACATGCACAAACAAGAACAATTTAAGTGTAAACATAGATATGATTTCACATTGTTGGCATAACGAACTCAGTTTAAATCCTGATATCGAGGTCTAGGCATTCCATCACATGGTTTATATTCTTCACACCTCTTTAAATTAACAAGAATAGTTTATTGAACATATTGAGGTATACTCTTAATGTATATACATATATTTGCAAACCAATTCATGGGGAATAACAATCAGTACATCAACCAAATTCTAGCCTTAGCACATTTTGCGCAGTCACCAACGGAGCTCAATTTCTAATAAAAGGGGGTTTTAGCCATACATACCTCGATAAAGCTTTCCTTAATTTCTCACAAAATTTAAAGACCCTTAGCAACTTTAATCTATTTTATAAAAATTACAAATTGAACCGAGAATTAGAGACATAATTAAGATTTCTAGCTCATTTAAGTAGGTTATCAAGCACTAAGTGTGCACTTGTGATTTCAGGACCCTTTTGTGTGAGATTTCTATCATTTTACACCCCAATTGCTATCTTTTTAGTTCACAACCTCCCAATACTCTATTATCTTATATGCATGCAAGAAATTCATTCTTATACCCATAAACCCCCAAGCTAAGTACTCATACTAGTGTGAATTTCGAAACTAGAGATTAGGGCTAAAGTTTCTTATCTCTTGAGGTGAAAGCCTAGCAATTTTTTCTTGAAAGTCTTCAAAGATTTGGCAAGGTTTAAGAGTTAGTTTCTCCTTCTAGAGTTCCCTCTCTCACTCTTTTTGCAGTAAAAATGACATAAAAGAGGTCTAATGGGTGTTATTAATGGATGGGTCGGGTTTTAAAAGTTAGAAAATAGTAGCTCCAACACAATCTGCGATCGCATATGCGATTGCATAATGGACATGCGGCCCACGAAATGGACCGCAAAAATGGTCCCAAAACCTGAACAAACTATTTGGGTATGCGACAAAAATGCGGTACGCATACCTATTTTGCGGTCGCATAATGCACCGCAGAACTACCCCTTACAAAATTCCAAGGGGATTATGCGATGACTATGCGACCCGCATATTGATTATGCGATTGCATAATTGGCCGCATAGTTTATCTCAAATTAACCATCAAACTGCCTAACTCTGCGGCGACTATACAGTCCGCATAGCTGTTATGCGACCGCATAGCTGTTATGCGACCGCATAACGGACCTCAGAAATGCGTTTTTCTGGAAAACACAATTCCTTAACATTTTAATTCATAGATCAATCCAAAGGGTCCGAAGAATTTTTTACAAATTTCTAATACATATTCCTAATTTGGCACTATAAGCTTTCGGCAGAAATTTCACGGGGCCTTACATAAAACAAGCTCGACATGGGCACACAATATCCATACAAAAACATAAGCTTGCAAGGGCACACGTTAAGCATCAATTTACAAATAATGTATATTCCCTAAATCCACCCCAACTAAAGACATTGCAGTGTCCTTACTGTATAATATCAAGATAGAATAAGAGTAGTTTGAGGGTCTTCCTGAGGTCTGCATCAGACTAGCAGATTGCGGGAAAAAGGTTAATCACTATCATGTAGATCTCTCGGTCTCATCATCATCGGTAGCATCAGTATCATCACCATTAGCACTCGACATGAAGGAATACTTTTCACTATCAACGTTGTCCTCGACTAGTGTCTTCGTGTTTGGCTGCCCCTATTTGAAGATGGCCTTGATGCCTCTCCACACTGTTATCATAAACTTTCCCTTCTCCTTATTTCTTATTTTCTTTTTTTGGAAGTGCGTCTGAAGATATACATGTGCCTTGGCCATGTCACCATAGGCTGCCTCGAGTCTGCTAACAAAAGTTGCTAACTTCTCATGAGACTTTGCCTGCTTTTTATGGGAATCTAGGTACATTTTCATTTCTTCCGTGGTAAAATACTCAGGCCTAAGCTAGGGGTGTGAGGGTCCACTAGGGAGCTGTGACACTAAGTCACGGATAGCACCAAGCTACGAGTTCAACATCCCAAATGGTCCCTCACACAATGCTGCCAATGAGGATGACTCTGGTCTAGCAACAATGGTGACTTTCCTCTTCTTACTCTTTACTTTACTACCCTCGCCCATTACTCTCAACGGATGAAAGGGTTTGCCGACTGGTAACCAATGATCGAGGCTACACACCTCAACATTTGCTCGGCGGCACAACTTTGTAATCAGTGAAGGGAACATCACGCCTAAAATGTCATCTAGCAAATACTCTTTCAGCTCCTGAATGATATAATGGCCGATGTTCACATGAATGCCGTCAAGTATGCATGCGATCATCATGGCCCTACCATATGAGACATCCAAAATATTTCCACATAGTGATACTCTATTGCAGATTATGTAAAGCCACATCTTGGCCTCAGTTGTAAAGTCGATGGACTTCAAACCCTTTCTCTTGTTGTCCCACTTTGCTCTCATACCTTCGGGATAAAGTTTAGAAACTAGCCATTTTCCGCTTGAGCAATGATCCTTTTCTCGCACAGGCTCAAGTGGATGGTCAGGAAGCCCTAGAATGTCATTGATCTGTTCAGTTCCAAACCTCACTATTTTTCCTCTTATGGTTTTTGTGGGTCATTGAAGTTTGTACGCTTAAGGTTTGCATAAAACTCACGAACCCACTCCTCATTGTCTTTGCACGGAGTAGGCATCAAATAAGCCCAACCAGTGATCTGTACACGGCCATAAAATTCTGGAAGTAGATTAGCCAATTTATCCTCGGAGTTCCTTTTCAAGCACGGTCTTTTATTGTGAGAGGGTTTCGCAATACCGATGATGAGAATCACCAAATGTAAATTGTTTATTGTCAAATTGTTCCTCCACAGCTTCTTCCTTAATTTCATGATTAAACGCCACATTTTAGTTCAAGTTCGGGTCCATTTTTGTAGAGAGGGAGAGTATCCCAGCTATAAATTAAATCGCACTCCTAAATATCCCTAACCCCTCACACTCACACTTCCCTAAAGGTTTAAGTGCCTTAATACAACTCTAACCATAATACACATGTTTAGAAATATGTACTTCTAACAGAAGCTAAACAGGATGTTTCTATGAGCATGTGATAGAAGATATCATTAGGGAGATCACAATCCAATCTTCAGTGTATAATTCACTGCTAAAAGCTATCAATACAACAACAACAACCACCTAGTAAAATTTCACAAGTGGGGTTTGGGGAGGGTAGAGTGTACGGAGACCTTACCTCTACCCCAAGGGGCAGAAAGGCTATTTCTGATGGACCCTCGGCTCGAGGAGAGAAAAAAGACAATATATCAGTACTATCAACAGAAACTATAGAAATAATAACAATATCATAAGCTTGGTACTATGAAAAGTGAAAAAATAGTATGGACACAACAATAACCACTAGCATTCTAGGAAAAATCCCTATCAGACTAGCCTCTCACCCGGAATGAAGTAGAACAGTGCTTCACTACCTCCTAACCTACAACCCTATTTCTCGACCTCCACACCTTTCTATCAAGGGCCATGTCCTCAGAAATTTGAAGTCTTGCCATTTCCTGCCTGATCACCTCTCCCCAATACTTCTTAGGTCTCCATCTACCTCTTCTCCTACTCGCCAAAGCCAACTGCTCACATCTCCTAATTGGGGCATTCGGTCTTCTCCTCCGCAAAGTGTCCAAACCATCTGAGCCTTACTTCCTGCATCTTGTCATCCATTAGAGCCACGCCCACCTTCTCCCGAATATCTTCATTCTTAATCTTATACATCTTAGTGTGCCTGCACATCTATCTCAACATCCTCATTTCTGTTTCATCTTCTAGATATGTGAGTTCTTAACCGGCCAACACTCTTCCCCATATAACATGACCGGTCTAACCACCACTCTGTAGAACTTAACTTTGAGCATCAGTGGTACTTTCTTGTCAACAATTGGAGGGCTCCCTTAAGGACCCAATCAGAAACACTAGGACCGTAGGTTGAGGTTGAAGGTGGAACTGGAGTATTAATTGGAGGAGGAATTTGTATATTCTCAGTAGGGGTAGTACAATTAGGACGTGTCATGGTTGGGGGAATGTCCTCACCTCTTAGGTGCTCACCACAACATCATGTATTGTATTTTGTTCCACTTTTGGGGTGGATTGGACCCTTGGACACTCCTCACCTTCTTCTTAGGTGCCATGTACTAAAAGTTAGAACACCGCATGAGTTAAAAGTGGAAGTCTTATAATCAGCTCTATCGCACGATCTAGAATATCAAAGAAGGGTGACATTCCTTAATGCACAAATTGCCTCCTAATTATATATGTGGTCGACTTCATATCGATAATAAAGACTCTACTTTACACAAATCCAAGACATCCTAGGATACTTTAAAACCTTAGGATCTGATACCAAGCTTGTCATGCCCGACCTTGGGGAGCGGGACCGACGCTCAACCGAGATATCCCAGTAAAGCAAGCCTGCTTTACGCCTACTAACCAACCTTGCCCATGAATAATTCAAGAATAAACTACAGGATATAACCAATCAAGGGGATAAAATGTACAACACCAATTTTACATTAATCAAGGAATTTCTTGTGGTGGATGACGAAATAATTACAAATCCTTAAATTATATGTGGGGATAAATGACCAAAATATCATTTTAAAGTTTCCCTCATACTAGCATAACCCACAGTATGTTAAGGGAGCTTTTAAGTACATATGAGAGTTGTATGGAACTTGTCGGTGATAAGGCACCGGCTATACCTCAAAATGATAAATAGAGTCAATACAATAGAAGGCCCTAATATGGAGTAGGGCTTACCGACTCATCTGAGACGAGGGTACACCTATCAAGAAGTTGTTCCACTTATTGAGGAACCACCTGCATCCATTAAAGATGCAGTTCCCCCAGCAAAAGAGACATTAGTATATATGCAACAATACTAGTATGTAAATTTATGTACCCTCACATGGAAAGGAATGCCAACGCATGAAGAAATAAACATGAAATCAGCAGGAATAATCAATAATATTTAAATGCAAGTTAAAATGAAATAAATTTTCAAATAAGCATTAACAATTTTGGTTGGGAGATCATTAGTTACCGATACACAACCATACATGTGTCATGGAGTCTGATCTCGGCCCGCTCGGTTATGTGGGTTGACATAGAATTACAAAACCACCATGTGCATGGCATGGTGTTCTTTGCGACCGATCGGCTAGGCCGTTTCACCATAATGATGTTTGGATTGATATGGTCTTTTCTAGTAATCAATTCATCTCAATCAAGGGGAAATAATCTCAACATAATACAAAGGCGGTATATCCCTCAATTATTTCCTACACCGGCATGTGTATTTTAGGGCTTGGGCCTTTATAACTCACCCTTCCTCAATGATCTAACGATACTCCCAAAAATATTTCTACATAGAAACATTTTCATCTCATATCCATTCCTAAAATCTTTTCATTTCATTGGCATTCTTGGCCATACATGATAATTTTATTTTTGGCACAATGGCCATATATCATTTTCTTTTATTTCCTTTCTTACCATAGGTTATCATCAATCTCAAGGGTACTTTAAAATATAGGAGAATCATTTTACTAAAACATGAGTATGTAAGCCTTTAAAATACTTGAAATGTTTCTAAAATGAGGGCATAGCAATTTCACTTGAAACAAGAGTGAATTCATAGATATTTGACAAGTTAACCACAATTGAAATATTCTTCAAAGAGAGCGTAAAAATAGCAATTGGAACAAACTTGAGTACATAGGCATTTGATTAAATTATTTATTTGCGGCAATTCAAAAAAATAAGAATAGGAGCTGGGACAAACTATGTTTGGAGTTTATAAACGATCTGTGAAATCCGATTCAACGGAAGGAGTTTAGCTAACATACCTCAAATTTTTCCCTTAATAATATTATTATGGTCCACCAAACTAAGTAACTTCTCTACAACAATGCAACACAATTATACCAATATTAATAAGAATTTCTATACTTTAGGTCATTTAGACATTTTATCAAACATCTAATGTGCATATTTTTTACAACCTCCTTCAATGGAATTTCTTCACCTAAAAATAACCTTCCACACCAATGATTTACCTATTAGGACATCCACAACCTCCATTAGCCCATGCATGCCCAATAATTCACTCCCAACCAATCAATCATTAAATTATTTTACAATCTTTACAACACCAACACAACCTAAGTTAGTCACTTATAGCTTCCAATCACCATCCCATAAGTTCTAACACATATTTCATACATAAATAATCATCATAAATTAATTAGAGATGGTAGACATACCTCTTGTAGTGAAACTCTTTAAATCCCAACTTGTGGTATTTTTGACCAATTTGGGAATTTGAATGAAACCTATGGATTTCCAAGATTAATCCTTGTTAATATAAGAGTTTAGGAGTATTAATTAACTCAAAATAGTCAAAAAAACGTTACCTTGGTTCATGGGAGGGATGTATAGTACGGATTCCCTTTGTTAGAGCAATCTCTCGCTCAAAGAAATAAGTTAGACACTCCCCTCCCCGACCTTGTGCACTGCCGTGCACCTGGGCAAGCGAACGCAGTTGGGTGTGCATATAAGGAAGAATACCCTTCTTCTATGTGCTTCCGTGCATCTAACAACATCGGCCTGCAGCTGGGTGCGTAGATAAGATATTGTCCATTAAAATAGCCATAACATTTTGTAGAAATATCCAAATGATAAATGGTTTGATGCATTTGAACAAGACTAAAAGAGCTTTCATTTGATAGGTAGATCACCACCTAAATCCTCATATTGTGGGAGTTGTACTAGCTTGAAGTCAAGTCTTCTGCGAATACATTTGAAACTTTAGCTCATTGAATAGTTCCAAACTTGGCTTTGTTTCAGGGTTCGCCTTAGTCCCTAAAACACTTCCAATAAACCTTCTACATTTAATATCATAATCATCTAAGTTGGTTCTAGTCCATAATCTCTTGTGGAAGGCAAGACGTCACTTAAGCGACTCATGAGCGTGCTTTATGGCCTCATACTTCTAGGAAATTTGAGGGGGCTTATAGTATGCATATGCATAGTGTATGACTACAACTCAGATCAGGCGAGTACGCCATACAATAACGAGTATCATGTTCAAACAAGAAATCAAAACCTATACATTATCTCTAGCATAATTCAGGAAGTTCACATAGTCATACAAATGATTAAACATGAATCATTGAAAGCACGGAAACCAAACAAGGTATTATAAAAGCCTAAAGTCTAATATGGTCAAATCATACATCGTACATGCATATGCACTCGTCACCTCGCATATATGTCGCTTCTTACACATTTCAATTAGATAAATAAGGTCATATCCTAAGAGATATTCCTTTACAACAAGATTAGACAATATACTTACCTCATCTGGATAACCTTCAACCTCAAGTCGCGTAAAATCCTCTCTCTATCCCTCAAATCATGAAAATCCAAGCCAATCATCAACCAAGGAAGTCAAAAAATGCTATAAAAAGTGATCCCAATTCATAATGCTTCAATCTTTGAAGAATACCTTATAGCTCAATGAAAATCAAATCTGGCTCATGCGCTCGAAATTCGAAACTTATACAAGATCCTGGTGACCTATTACTTGCCGAGTCCAAATATGTAGTTAGTTTCAAAATTAGGGTCCAAATTTGTCGTCGAATTCTCAAAATACACTCTCTTAATATGTAGTCAAAACCCCAAACTTCGCTTTGAAATTCTATGTTTAAAGTGTAGAAATCCATGGAGATTCAAGATATATAAGCTAATTCAAGTTAAAATTACTTACCTACAAATTAGCAATGAATTTCCTCTTAAATATTCTTCTCCGCTCATTCTCCCCAAGTCAAACATAGTGAAAATGGGAATTTTCCCGGAAATCTGGACTTATATTGCCCCTGACAGAAATTCCTTCAGCGCGTTCGCAGCCTTACCATTGCGAACACGAAGCATATTCTCTACCAAACCCCAAATTTGTCTTTTTGAATGCGGCGCTCTATAGCACCCTTTACTATCGGGCTAAGGTTTGACCCGTATGATGTAGATATGCTGGCACCAAGATTGGAAGTGTAGGAACCAACAAGGATAATGAATTCAAAAGTGACTAAACAATTTAAGACTTTACGATGTGACAACGATGGTTGGATATATTGGTTGACGTGCCCAAGGAGTCTATGGACTAATATCATATAATATGGATAAAAATAATTGTAGGAGGTGTTTTGAAAGCTAATTAAGGTATAAGGAGATCCCTAGTATAAATTCAAGTGAGAAGTTACACAACGGACTCATATTTTAAAAGAGATCACACAAGCTTCAACTTCAAACAAGCATATCTATCTATGTATGATGATTTAGTGGTTAATTGTCCAAATTAAAAATCTTCAAGTCTATTTCCAATGCAACAAATTTTTCAATAATTCGATCTTGGTACAAGAAATTATGTGTGTTTTGCTATGAACCTATGTAGTGCCCAATGAATACGGGACAAATGACACCTCCTACGTTAAGTCGGACAAACATTATGTTTTATAAGGTGAAACTACATAAATTCATTCTTAGTCACCTGCTAAAGTCTTTGGGTAGAATCTATCCATTTTCTCATCTTCTCTCTCCCTCCACGATCAAGGTAAGTGTGACGACTACTCCTCTATCTTAAATAGTCATCAAGGACATGCATCTAACCTCAATCCATCTTTGGGTTTTAGAAGGAAGGTCCTCCTCGTAGTAAATTCGAGTGAAGAACTTCTAAGGTTCTACAAAGAGATAAGAAATATTCTTCTAAGCTATGACACGGATTCATATGAGTATTTCTAGTATATTTTATGGTGAGGACTCATGGGGTGATAATCAGAAGCTGTGAGTCCATGTTTTTCTATTTGTTTGAGATTGTTTGGGACCACTTTATATGTTGACTCTATAAGGGAGGTATTGGTTGGCCTCATAATATGTTTGGTTTAATATGTGATGTATGAAAGAGGAAGGTTGTGGTGAAACACCATTGTTAAAGAGCCTTGGAGCTTGATGCTCGTTAAGTGTTTGACGAATTGCCTAAATGGTCGGAACCAATATTTGGCCGTTAGCTCAGAAATGAGATCGTCTTTGAAAGTACATAAATTAAGTTAATCATGTTACCTTGGAGGTTACAAATCCTTAAAATCATAAGTAACAAGTACCAAGAGGGTTGGAAAGCTTAGAAGCTACACGAAAAATACGTTTCGGCGAAAGCCGATAAGTTTGGAATGTTATAACATGCACTTTGGGGTGAGACTAGGGATCTTAACATGAGAAGGAGGTTATGTTATGAATTATTTTATTCATATTATAGTCGTGTGTTACGTTTTGAAGTCAAGCGAGTTGTGGAATAAAAATTGGCAAAGGTCATCACAAGTTACATTCATAAATGTGCTGAAACTTAAGTCAAATGTAGATGCGATTTCCCCCCCCAATATACTTTGAACTACAGGATGGTCTACTTACCAAAATTGAAGATCTATCAGTGTAGCTTCTAATGCATTAAACTGTTTGTCAATAAAACATCCGAGCAGAGAGATACTCTCGTTTTGACGAGACTGCACCAATAGCCCCTATGAGACCCACTTGGTCGGTGGCCGACCTTCACCTATTTTATCTCCTTTTTTGGGATGGGAGTTGTTCATTTTTAGACCTAAATCCATACTTACACTCTCTAAACCCTCCCAAATAGTTCCCCCAAGGCTCTAAACAAATTCCAAAAAGTTACACCATAATTCAACATTAAAGTTAGCCAAAAGTGAAGAATAACTCCTGTATATTGTTGTGATGTGAATAGGGATGATGGTGAGCTAAGTTAAGCTTAGGCTTCAAATTTCATATATTGCCTAAGGTATGTTTAAAATTCCTTTGACTGTGTTTAAGGTTAATTACATATTTGTTGTGGTGTGGGAGTGAAATATTACAAGATAGCACTTGAAAGGAGAAGAGATGTTGTTATCTTTTGTTTGGTTAAAGGCTATATATACAGATTTTGTTATGGATGGAAATTATAGCAAATAACTTTATTATGATATGTTTTTTGTCGTTATTTATTTCTAATGCTTATCAAGTTAATTGATGAAAGAAACATATGAAACTTAAGATTGGAATTGAAGATTAGCTTAAGTCACTTCTATGGTGTTGTATTGCGATTGAGGGTTGTTGTAAGCTAAATAAAACTTGGATATCGACTTGAAGCTACTGTAGAAGGTAACTATGTTGTGTCTTTGCATGTGCTTAAGGTTATCTTGATATAGATTAAGTTAAATGGATGAACTAGAGAACTTGGAGTTATAGATTATTTTCGTTGTTATAAATACATGATATAAGGCTGGAATTATTGAAGAATGACTTTATTATCATTTTAAAGATAATTTTAAGTTAAATTAAGAAGTCCATAAGGGTAACATGGGGTATATGACTTCCAATCGGAGCTTGGTGCTCGTCGTGAAGTTGTTGTGACTTGTTGTAATATGGTATCTTGTTATTGATACTTATATGTTGCTGGATTGCTCTGGTTGTTGTATTTGGTATATGGTATTTTAGGAGGCCCTTTTTATAGGGAATATGCTGCCGAATTTACCTCAACAAGCTACATGCTTAAGTTACGGACTTAGCCTTTACTCTGCATCGATTTTGAATCTCCTTCTACTATGGTAGATTGAGTTGAGTTGTTTGAAGAGTTGTTTGAATGGTATTAAGGACTCGATGGGGTTAAGGTCTGCTAAACAAGATTAAAATTAAGATATAGTAGTTAAAATCAAAGGAAATGAAAAAGCTTGTCTCTGAGAGAAATGCCTCTGAGTACAGAAATAACAACAATGTAAAAGATCAAATAAAGTTCTCTGATTAAGTTTGAAAATGAAATATAACATAAGTTTTGCAGAGGATTTCGTGTGTTACAATGGTTTTTCAGCCTACTATTTACATCCATACCTAGGGAAACAAGATCCTAGGATAAAGACCCTCTTAAAGGACAATAAAGGGGCTATTGATGAATATGTAACAACATACCATGAATGCAAATATTCTCTACAATGACTGCCTATTTAATGCTAGGTAATATTCATCATTGAATGCTATCTGATGGAAAATATTTGGTCTGCTCACATTGATCATATTCGTTTTGGGGTCTATCCAATGCCAACTACAGTTTTTGTTCCTGGTACAAGTTGTTACTTGATTTACTTTCTAGCTATTTTCGATTCCACATATCACACTACTATTCGATAATTTAATATAAACTAATTTTACCCTCTAAAAATAGTCTGCCTGCTTCCCGGTGGCATATCTTTGTGTCACCGGAAAGTTGGTGAAGATCCCTTTCTTAGCAGTAAATCTTTTGAAAACCTTCTGAACAGTCTCTATCACATGAAAGGATGCACGTGTTCTCGCATTTTATACCCCGATGTAGCAATATTTTTGCCGGTTCTCAAGGTAATCATGACCCCGATTTTTGCCATCTATATATTTACTTATACTCATTATTTTACCACTTTCACTTCCAAAACTTTCATAAGTTCATCATCTTCTTTGCACTTAAACTCTTTCTGCTCTCATCTTTTTCTCACTTTCTTCAAAAAACTTCACTATATTTACTACCATGGCTTCTTTTACTGAGTCTTTCAAAAACTCTGATGTTCTCTTTGGCGGAGTCCCAAAGAGAAACAAAGACAAAAAGGCTGATGTTGATGCTGATCTTCCCATGATGAGCAGCATTATACCCAAGCACCTCAGTATCGTCAATGACTTCTATAATTACTAAGTACATTGGGTTAGTTGTACTCAACTACACTTCTACGCTTCTTGTACAGATTTAGGTATTGGTACCAATAGAGTCTATAGAGGTGCTTAGCCATTACTAGTCAGGAGACTCGAGGTAATGTTGCACACTCGTCCGTAGTCCTTGAAGACACCTATATGTCATCTCTATTACTGTTTGTTTGTATTAGACAGTAATGTATTTTTTCAATCATTGTATTTTGCACTCATTAGAGCTCATATACTCAATGATAGTAGTCTAGGATGATTGTTATGTTATATGTGATGATTTAAACTTCTTATGTTGTTATATGATCTTTTAATCTTTATCTATGATAATATGCTGCTAAATGCTTAGTAGTGCTTCTTTATTTGTTTTTATGTGTTGGTTTTCCTAGAAAGTAGGGTTAGTGACCATCACGACCCATGGATTGGGATTTGGGTTATGATAACTTCGTATTAGAGCCCTAGGTTTCATAGGTCTCACAAGTCAAGAGTAAGCTTGGTAGAGTCTTAAGGATCTATACGAAGAAATCTTTACATATCTTCTAGAGTCTATAAGACTTTCAAGAAACTTCACTTTCCTTCTTTTTCTATTATGCGGCTTTATTCCATCCTAAAGTTTGAACCTGTCTTTATTCTATCATAGATGTGAGGACACGCACTAGAGCTGCAACGGAGAAGGAGCTAGAGCCCTAGGTCGTGGACACTACTAGGCGTAGAGGCCTGGGTAGGGTCAGAGCTAGAGCCCAGCCTAGGAAACATATAACGCCACCTATGGTGACTCACGCTCGTGGTAGAGTAGCGTTAGTTGATCACCAGATATCTCTCGATGGTGAGATTGCAGTTTAGGATGAGGCAATAGGGCCAGCTCAGGTCCCTAAGTCTGCTACCTTAGTGCTTTAGGATGCCTTGGTCTGAACGATTGGCCTTATGGAAAGCATGCTTCAGGCAGGTGTACTTCTTATGGCACAGCTACTTTCCAGGCTGGAGAGGATCTCAGACTTCCACTACTCGTACCCTAGAACAGATGGTGCAGGGGACCCTAAGAGTGTTACCAATTGGTGTGGTTTAGCCTATTATAGCAGCGTATCCCGAGGTTAGGCCCGCGATGTCAGCTGATAAGCTGAAGAGAATGGATAGGTTCTAAAAGTTATTCCCTCCTCACTTCAGTGGTGCACCTTTAGAGGAAGCCCAGGAGTTGTTAGACCAATATTATAAGATCTTGCGCAATTTGGGACTAGTATATTCCAATGGTGTAGAGCTCACTATATTTTAGATACAATATTCGACCAAGAGATGGTGGAAAACCTATGAGATGGGAAGGACAACAGGATCCCCTCCTCTTATGTGGCTCAATTTTCATAGCTTTTCTTGGAGAAGTTATTCCACTCACTTAGAAAGATGAGTTACGCAATCAGTTCGAGCATCTTCAGTAGGATGGCATAACAATCATCCAGTGTGAGACGATGTTTGTTTTGTTTCGTCATACAGCTATCATGATCCTTATTGAGAGGGAGAGGTGATGAGGTTCATATAAGGGCTTCCTTATGGTATTTTAGACTTAGATGGCTAGAGAGGTCGAGAGACTTCATTCACTTAGGCAGTTAAGATTGTTGAACGATTGAGTGTATTACTAGCCTGAGGAGAGAGGCAACGCCTAATAAGAGGACTTGTCATTTTGGTGGTTTATGTGGTGTCTCATCTGAAGACAATGGTCATTTTGGTAGAGGTCATGCTATCTGACCAGTTTAATGAGCACTTTAGGTTTTTTATGTTACTTCAGGCAGCTATGGTACTTATGGTTCCTGCCCTGGGTAGTCATCATTCAGTGCGCTTCTAGCTCCTATTAGTGCACCTCAAATATAGAGTGTATATGGTCGTTATTTAGGTGATAAGGGATAACTTCAACTTCAACAGCCACATCAGTAGGTGGGTTGCTATGAGTGTGGTGATACGGGGCATAACAAGAGGTTTTGGCCCAAGTTGTAGTGTGGTATGCCATAGCAGGGTACTCGTGCTATGATTTTAGTACCGGTTGCTACACCACCTATCCAGCCAGCTATAGGTAGGGTCCATCCAGCTAGAGGTAGAGGTAGATATCTTCCTAGATGAGGAGGACATGCTGGTGGGGCTTAGACCCGTGTTATGCATTCCTGGGTAGGCCTAAGGTAGAGTCGTTTGATGTACCCATCACATGTATTATCTCATCTTGTCATAGAGACGCTTTGGTGTTGTTTGATATAGGTTCTACTTATTCATATGTGTCTTCATATTTCGCATCACACCTGAGTATGCCTCGTGATTCTCTTAATATTCCAATTAGTGTATCTACATCGGCTGGGGATTCTATAATAGTTAATCAGGTTTAACGGTCTTGCATTGTTACTATTAATGATTTTGATACCATATTGATCTCTTCTTGTTGGATATGGTGGATTATGAGGTTATTCTTGGTATAGATTATTTCTCCCCTTATCGTGCTATCTTAGATTGTCATGCCAAGACAGTGAATTTAGCCATGCCATGATTGCCCAGACTAAAGTGGAGGGACCTTTGTCCATTCTATGAGTAGGATAATTTCATTTTTGAAGTCTCAACATATGTTGAGAAGGGGCATTTAGCATATGTGAATTACATTCGAGATTCTAGTATGCAAGTTCCTGATATATATTTAGTATTGACTGTTTGAGAGTTTAAAGAGGTGTTTCTGGTGGATTTAATGGGCATGATACCCGATAGAGATATCAAATTTTGCAATTGACTTGGTTTCGAGCACTCAACCTATATCTATTCCACCATACCGTATGGCTCCATCTGAGTTTTATGATTTGAATGAGTAGTTGCAGGATTTTCTTAATAAGAGATTTATCAAGCAAAGTGTTTCTCCTTAGGGCAATGCCGTTGTTGTTTGTGAAGAAGAACGATGCTTCTATGAGGATTTGCATTGATTATAAGTAGTTGAACAAGGTTCTATCAAGAACAAGTATCAGATGCCTTGTAATGATGATTTGTTTGACCAGCTTCAAGGTGCCAATGTTGTTTCCAAGATTGATTTGAGATATGGCTATCACCAGCTGAAGATTATGGTTTTAGATGTCCCTAAGATAGCTTTTGGGAGTCGTTATTATCATTATGAGTTCTCGGTAATGTCATTTGGTTTGACTAATGCTCTAGGGCCATTTATGGATTTTGATGAACCGAGTGTTCAATTCGTATTTGGATTCCTTTGTGATTGGGTTCATTGATGATATTTTGGTTTATTCTTATAGTAGAGATGAGCAAAAGCAGAACTTGCGGGTTGTTCTTCAGACTTTGAAGGATCGTTAGCTTTATGCCATGTTTTTAAAGTATGAGTTCTAGTTGGAGTCAGTTGCCTTTTTGGATCATGTTATGTCTCGTAATGGCATTAAAGTTGATCCTAAGAATATTGAGGTGGTCCAAAATTAGCCTCGACCTACTCAGCTACAGAGATTCAGAGTTTCTTGGGTTTGGCAAGCTACTATTGTCACTTTGTTGAGGTATTTTCATCTATTGCAGCTCCATTTACCAAGTTGACTTAGAAGGGTGTTCCTTTCAGATGGTTTGATGAGTGTGAGGAGAGCTATAGAAGGCTCAAGGTTGCTTTGACTATCGCTCCAGTATTGGTGTTGCCTACAGGTTCAAGGCCTTATATCGTGTATTGTAACGCTTCGCGCATTCGGCTTGATAATTTTGATGAAGGATGGTAGGGTGATTGCCTACACATCTTGACAGTTGAAGACTCATAAGAATTAATTATCTAGTCCATGATTTGGAGTTGGTGGCTATTGTGCATGCACTTAATATTTGGAGGCACTACTTGTATGGTGTGTCATGTGAGATTTACACTAATCATCGCAGTCTTTAGCACTTATTCAAGCAAAACAATTTGAGTTTGAGGTAATGAAGGTTATTAGAGTTGTTGAAAGACTATGATGTCACCGTCTTGTACCATAGGGTAAGGCAAATGTGGTAGCTGATGCCTTGAGTAGAAAAGCAGAGAATATAGGAGTTTGGCACTTATTCGAGTTGAGGAGAGGCCGGTTGGCTACGGATGTTTAGGCCTTAGCCAACAGATTTGTGAGATTGGATACTTTTTTAGTTAAGAAGAATTCTTGCTTGGTGGTGTCACATTCATCTTTGTTGGAGCACATCAGGGCTCCATAATTTTATGATCCTCATTAGTTGGTGTTGCAGGACATGGTGCAGCATGGTGGCATGAAGAAAGTAGTGAATGGAGATGATGGTGTTATATTGCTTCAAGATCGGATTTGTGTTCTGAATGTTGATGGTTTGAGGGAGTTGATTCTTGAGGAGGCTCACAGTTCGAGGTATTCTATTTATCCATGTTTCATAAAGATGTATCGTGAATTGATGCAACATTATTACTGGTGGAAGATGAAGAAGGACATTGTTTGGCATGTCTCATAGTGCTTGAATTTCCAGCAAGTGAAATATGAACATCAGAAACTAGGTAGTTTGACTCAGAGGTTAGTTATACGATAGTAGAAGTGGCAGCACATTACTATGGACTTTGTGGTAGTACTACCATGGACTTTGTGGTAGGACTACCATGGACTTTGAGGAAGTTTGATGCTATTTGTGTCATTATGGACAAATTGACCATGTCCACACATTTCATTTCGGTGATGACTTCTTACACTTTAGAGAATAGTTTAGATCAATATTAGAGAGATTGGTCATTTGCATGGTATGCCGGTTTCTATCATTTCATATCGTGGTACTCAGTTCACATCGTACTTTTGGAGAGTTGTTCAGTGACAATTGGTCATAAATGTGGAGTTGAGCACTACATTTCACCCGTAGAGAGATGGCCCGTCTAAGAGGACTATTGTGATCCTTGAAGATATGTTGAGAGCCTGTGTTATTGATTTTGGATGCCATTGGGATCATTTTCTACCATTGGTGAAGTTTGCCTACAACGACAACTATCAGTTCAACAATAAAATAGCGTTGCATGAGGCTTTATATGGTAGGCAGTGTCATTCTCCTATTGGTTGGTTTAAGCCTGGAGAGGATAGGATATTGGGCACGAATTGGTTTGTGATTTTCTGGATTAGGTGGATTGATTTAATATCGTCATTGGACAACATGGAGTAGGCAGAAGAGTTATGCAGACAAAAAGGTCTGTGATATTATTTTTATGGAGGGCGAAAAGGTACTTTTGAAAGTTTCCCCTATCAAGAGCGTGATGATATTTGAAAGAAGGGAGAGGTGACTCCGAGGTTCATTAGCATGTTTAAGGTGTTAGAGAGAGTTGAGGAGGTTGCTTATAGGCTTTCTTTGCCTCCTAGTCTTTTGGGAGTTCATTAGTTATTTCATATTGATAGGCTTCAAAAGTATTGAAGACACGTCTCATGCATTGGACTTTAGCACAACGCATCTTGATGATGATTTGACTTATGAGGAAGAGCCAATAGCCATTATAGATCGTAAGGTTTGAAAGTTGAGATCTAAGGAAACTCCTTCCATGAAAGTGCTTTGGAGAGGACAACCGATTAGGAGGCTACTTTAGATTCTGAGTATAATATGAGGAGTAGATTCCTGCATCTCTTTTCCAGTTTAGGTAAATTTCTATGTCTTAGAGGACAAATGTTTCTTTAAGAGGGGGAATGTAATGACCCGATAGATTGTTTTGAGTTCTAGCTTTCCATTTCATGATTTGCGAACTTGAATAGCTGTAATTGATGATTTATGACTTGTGCGCATGATTCTTTTTTATTTTTGGGAAGTTTATTTGTGTTTAGGAAGAGAAATTCTTCTTCTAGAACTTTAATGTTGTTCGAGTTGGCTACAGTCAACATTCTTGGTAAACGACCTCGGATCGATATTTTAACAATTCAGGTATGTTCGTACGATGATTTTATACTTGTACGTTTGTTTGGTTTGGTGCTTAACCTTGATTTGAAGTTGTGTTTGGGTCTATTTTCTACGTACTATATGTGTTGGAGTGGTATATATACACAATGACGAGTGTATATGCATTTGCCATGGTTAAAGCATGCATGTAGGTCTAGCCTTATTCATGCCTTGTTTGCTTCAAGTATTATTTTTCCTATGCTTTAGATAGTTCTTTAAATTACTTTTTTTATTCATATACATGTTAGTACTATATTTAAGCTTTATTGAGATACTTGGACACTTCAAGAACGTCATTACGGTTCTTACAATGTTGTCTCATCTATTTGTGTGAAGGTCATGATTATCTCCTACGATGTGTATTATGATTAACCACTCTCCTTGATATTATTTATACCTCTCACCTTTCTTGTTATTTATTTACATATGCTCGATGAGGATGAGTGATTATGTACAATGGGTGTTTTCCTATGTAAGGATGAGTGATTATGCATGGCAGGTATTTTCGTGTTGTGAGGTTGAGAGATATTGCACGATGGGCATTCTCGTGTAGCGAGGATGAGTGATATATGTATGAATGGTACTTCAGTTCTATTTGATATGATATATTTTACTCATCCTTTGTTATGCAAATTTATGGACTCGGCTATGTTGTTTCATGGTTGTAATTTTATTCTTTTGGATTTGAGAGACATGCGTGGCTGTGACATTGAGAAACATGATGGTTATTTACTTTCATTGCTCATTTTACCATTTTTTCATATTTACTCTTATTATTTATCTGATTACTTATCTTGTTTTTTTCTTTTAATTTCTATTTCTTATTACCTATAAATATTTATAAAGTAGGTGTCTTGTTATAGCCTCGTCATTATCTTATTGGGGTTTGGGCCAATATTTACTGAGTATATTAGGTCAGTTGTATGCATACTACACTTCTGCACTTCTTATATATATTCAGGTGTTGGACTAGCAGAGTCTCTCGTGTGGTGCTTAGCCGTTACCAGTCAGGAGACTCGAGGTAGTGTTGTATACTCATCTGCAGGCCTTGAAGTCGCTTTTCCATTATCTCTATTACTGTTTATTTGTATCAGACAGTATTGTATTCTTTTCAGTCATTACATTTAGCACTCTTTAGAGCTCATGTACTCGGTAACACCAGTCTTTAGTGGTTGTTATGCTAGATGTAATAGTTTAAACTTGTTATGTTGTTATAATAGCTTTTACTCTTTATCTATGATAATATATTGCTAAATGCTTAGTATTGCTTCTTCATTTACTATTATGTGTCGGCTTGCCTAGCAAGTACAGTAAGGTGCCTTCACAATCTTTGGGTTGTGATTTTCGGTCTTGACAGTTTGGTTGGGACCTTAATTTCTAGTAATGATGTTCGTTGAGGGGTCCTGTAGGGCTGGGGGTAAGTTTCAGGGCATTCAGGGGAGTTTGGAATTAAAATTGCAGCAGATTTAAGTAGAGGTTAACAGTGCATGGCACTTGCTATAGCATTTGGGCAGGAATGGTAGTGGGCGCACCGCACCTAGTGTCTCGCCTGAGGCAGACACTATACTGGATGTGCCACACTCAATATAGCACTAGGCCATTTTTTCAGTGTTGTATAAATAGCTCCATTTTGTGCGTCGATATTATTTTATCATCTAGGGAGCTACAAAATAGGAATTTTGGAGATTCTTGAAAGAGATTTCATCTACATTATAGGGGTAAGGAATCCTTACCTATATCTAAGATTATTACTTGGATCTATCATTGATTTTATCTAAAGCAACGAATCTAAAAGGAAAAAAAAGAGATTTTATCTTGGAAGTTAAGAAAGTATATTTTGGGGTTTTGAACATCGATCTGGAAATGTATTCCGAAAATAATTCCATATTTGGAAACATGAAGTGATGGGTCAATGAGATCCGACCTTGATCTCGGGTTTCGGCCATGCAGGTTTCGAGCTGGCTTTTTGTTGTCTATTAAGATTTTATTCAATATTAAAGGTTTATCATTTAGATTTGATTCTTATATCTTTACTCGTTGAGTAATAATTGACTAGATTTTGTTCCTTTGGAGGCTGAAGATAGAGAAAAGGTATTTTGGAAGGTTGAAGCTTATTGCAGAGAAAGTAAATATCCTACTAACCTCAACTTGAATGATTTTTTTCTAAAAACTAATATGATAAATATTACGTATTTGCAGATGATGTATATGCAAGCTGGCGAGCGTCTATATGAACACCAAGATTATACCTTGTGGAGAAAGATTTTAGGTTTCTCTTGTCTGATTTTGATACATGTTCTTTATGTAAGATGCCTTATTTGTTTGTATGGTTACCTAAGCATTCTTATTTATGCTAACACAAAAAATTATGTCTAGGCTTTTGCTTCTGTATTTGGGCACGATGGACTAATTTGTATTTTGTATTGTAGCCGTAGTCATATATTGTACACGCGCGCGCGCGCGCGCATACACACATCTAACATGTATATATATGTGTGTGTGTGTGTGTGTATCCCTGCATGTTTATTTTTCTGTCCATATGTATTACATATACTAATCTTTTGTCATATACATACAACCATAAGGGGCGACTCAAGGATCCTGTGGCCTAATGTCACGACCCAAAATCTACTAGTCGTGATGGCACCAAACCCAACCCGCTAGGTAAGCTAATTTAACAACTATCTATTTTTAATTAAATTAATAAAATAATTAAATGGACGAAAATTATTTGAAACGTATACATTGTGAGCACGTGATTTTTGCCCTACATGAAAATAACTCCTAAAAATAGACGAAAATAATTTTAATTGATTTTTAGGTATTTTTCTTTATTTAGTTGCATTTCATGTATTTTTAATATTTTTAAAATCATAGAAAAATCATTAAAAAAAAGTGTATCACATTTTAATTTCATGCTACCTTAGGTTTAATTTACATTTAGGAATTAATTACATTGAGTTAATTGTGCTATTAATCAAAAATTACAAAAAAAAAGATTATTTTTACATAGTTAGATAATTAGCTTAATTTTACAATTTGAATTAATTTAGAAATTTAATTTAGGTTTTTAATTAATTAAAGAAAGAAAAGAACAACAAAAAGAAGGGGGAAGTGAAAATGTTTGGTCTTAAATTCAAATTGGCCAAATATTTGAAAAGCCTAAAATATTTTCCCCCCAAAACCTTCCCCAAAATATTTTTCCCCCAAAACTACTACCCACCCCATCACTATAAATACACACACAATATACACTACTAGGGGAGGACGAAAGAGAACAAAAAACCTAGTAGCTAAGAGTAGACTCGTCCTTCTTCTTCATGAAAATAGTGCTACAGTAGCCAATCCACCCCACAAATCGGACCTCCCTATTGATTTCACGTATTCTTCAGAGAAGAAGAGCCAATTTCCATGGCTTCTTCTTAATAAAAAAAAAACAACATCGCAGAACCAACTTTTCTCTTCTTCTTATTGACAACAAAAAGAGCCTAAGAGATTGAGAGGAGCGTCGTCTTCACCAAACGCTGACCCCTGTAACCAGCGGCAGCAACTCTCACAAACGACCCCAACCCGTCGACCAACCCCTGCTCCTCACTGCCGCCTTCAGCCAATCAACCACCCAACTCCACCTCCGTTCCGACCACTCACACACATAAGGCCAAAAAACAGAGCAGGAGCTCCAAATGGATCTGGAAACAGAGCTCGAAACAGATAAATGGAGAACGGGAATGAACTTCCTATTTTGATTCTCGATTCAGAACGTTTTGGTTTTCGTTTCAAATTTTTGCTTCTTCTCCTGATTTTTGATTCAAAACGAATCATAGAATTCGATCGGATTTGAGGTCGGAGTTCGTTTCAGTTGGTTGGTCGTTGTTCGAGATTTCGATCCGAGTTCGTCGAGGATCTACGGCGAGGCTACTTCGGGCTTTGCCACTGTTACAATTCCCGTCTGGTCAGTTGGTTCCAGCTTCGTTGTTCCGTCCGTGTTTCGATTTGTTCAACATGTTTCAACGGTCAGTTTGCTCAACGAAAAATTAAATAAGTGAATATGTTTGATTTGTTTACTTGATTTTCTCCTATTTTACTGTTGTTTATGAAATTATGGGACTCGCTAGCTGTCAATCGTTTTTCCATTCATTGAGCATCTTATTGCTATTGTTTATTGCAGTATGTCCGCATATGTGAATGATAATCTGGTTAGTTTGTTTTTCCTTTTATGATAAGTGAACAATTGTTTGAGCCTATATAAGGACATTTATGCAGCCTTGCGCAAAAGTTAACTCCAAAATCTATTACAAATTCAGATGACTAAGCTGTTAAATGAAAATCCTATGATACTATATACTTAATGCAGTGATGATGATGCATAGACTAAAAGTAGCGTAGAGTAGCTATTCGTGGGGTTCTATTTTGTGATTTCATTTGCACACTTCAAACAAATAGATTATGGTTACACTTAGTTTGGTTCGGGGGTGCATTTCATGTAACCCGATTATAACAATTTCGAATAATAAAACCCTTTGGAATAATTTGAGGCGTTCCATGCCAAATAAAATCCCTTAAGAATTATATTAGGAATATGGGAATTAATTGGCAATATGAATTTAGGTTTTCGAATTAGGTAGCGGGTTCAAGCTAAAAGGATATTCCCTTTTGTTTGAATGCGGACTTGAATTCGAGGCCCGAATTTATAAATGTAAATTAATTGGCCTTTTAGAGACAAATAATAAATAAAAAAATCATAGCTTGATTTAGGTTGACCTTTAAATAAAATTGAGATGAGCCTCGCGAAACAAAAATGCATAAATCGTGGGGCCCTCGATAAAATATTTATACAAATACTTAGACTTCGGAATGGGCTGTTTAGCAAATTTCACGGCCTTCCCCAAAATAACAACTCGTTAGTTACTTTTAGGCACGTGATTAAATAATTTTACTTTCTTAAATACGGGTGCACATTTATGTGACCCAAATCCAAATCTCAACGAAGTCGAAATGTGTTGACAACCATGGGTGCACTGGTGCGACGTGGTTCGTAACACATTTTTACGACGTTGCAATTCTTATAAAAATAAAAATAAAAGTGGGTTACTAATAAAAGGCATAAGTTAGAACATGTTTTGAAATCAGATAAAATCAAATACAGCAGTTGAGCGACCGTGCTAGAACCACGGAATCCGGAAATGCCTAACACCTTCTCCCAGGTTAACAGAATTCCTTACTCGGATTTTTAGTTCGCGGACTGTTAACAGAGTCAAAATTTCCTCGGTTCGGGATTAAACCGGTGACTTGGGACACCATTAATTTCCCAAGTGGCGACTCTGAATTTTAATAATAAATCCCGTCCCGATTGTCCTTTAAGTGGAAAAACTCCTTTTATTATACCCTTCACGGGATGTAGTAAGAAAAAGGAGGTGTGACAGCTCTGGCGATTCTGCTGGGGAAAAGAACCCAGAACATTTTGTTCAGGGTTCAAAATTCGAGCTTAGATAAATTGTTGTATTTGGTTATATCTGATTTTCCTACATGTTTCATGCTTAATGTGCTAAATGTTTACCGCTTTGATATTATCTGAATTGTATATAAACTGTGTCGAAACCCTTCTCTTCTCACCTCCGGGGATGTGCTTACTGGTTGAGACTCCCTATTCTGTTAGTGTCAATACCTTGAAATAAGAAAGAGGCCGGACAAGTTACTAGCCGGATGGCCTTTTGGTTCCCGGTACGTAGCCCCCTCCTCGACTCGAGTTGTCCGCTCGGGTACACAGTCTAGAACACATACCTAGGTTTTGAAACTAGAATAACTTGACTTCATGCCGGATCCCTAGTAGGAGCGCTTATTTGCATCACGTGCATATGACTTAGGGGACTCAACACAGGGGTTAGGTCCGTCTAGGACAGGTGACCCAAATGAAATGACCATCCTGATGCATATTACGTGCTACTTGCATTTATTTGCTCGGCTTCGCATGTTGACCGACTTGCATACAATGAGTGAAAAATTATGAAAATAGCAGTGTTAGGACTAAGGAAGGATAATCATTTATTGTGAAAAACCCAGTGCCCAAATACTACCGAAATGCTGCTGGATTTTTGAAAAAAAAATAAAAAAAGAGAAAATATTTGAAAAAAAATAGAAAGAAAATTATTGTTCAAAATTAGTTTTGATTTTGGCCAATCGGCCCGAACTACGCTAGTTTGATTCTCACCACGTGTGGGATACGTAGGCAACCCTTGACGGGTCCAACCACCCCTTTTGCAAAAATAGCCAAAAAAAATGTAAAATTTTAATTTTCGTTATAAATAAGTCGGGTGATGTCATTCTTGTTTAAAATAAGCCAAATGTCCCTCAAAAGGACGTAGGAAGGCCATTTTTGCAAGAACATCCACCTTGAGTCATTTTCAAAACGGTTTGCGGGAACAGCCTTAAAATCTCCTTTTCGGAAGTGCTAAAAGGCCGTATCCGCAAAATTGAGCTTTGGCTTCTCAACAAAAATTTTGCAAAAAATAGCCACTT